>JAUBOC010000063.1:7684563-7719231 GCA_032275365.1 Anablepsoides cearensis
GGACAATAAAGGCTATTTCTATTCTATTCTATTCTATTCTATTCTATTCTATTCTATTCTATTCTATTCTATTCTATCTTCTTATTTTACTCCTGTATGGTCTGTTTGCACAATTACAGGTTGTTCTGACTCTGATTGTGCTTCTTGCTCTCCTGATTTTTCTGCTTATCCATACTGCACCTCATTGTCTATAACCATTAATAGCTACACATATCATCACACAGTGTCCTGATGCATCTCAGTAATCCAGATAGAAAAATCTAAAAAAAAAAAAAAAAAGCTGAGTAGGTCCTCTGGACATTTTGTCTCTTCTCCAAAAAAAGTTTCAATTGAGTTGTTTCAATCTAATGTCAGAGTAAATTAACAACAGAAACAGGCTGCAGTAAGATTTAATTGAACTTTAAAAATCAGTAGTTTAATAAAGGTTGCTGTTTTTGCATTCACATAATACCAATTGACTCAACTGACTCACTATTTAATTTTTTTTTTAACTATGCTTCTGTTTTTGTATGAGCAGACGTGGGAATAAATGAAACACAATGACCCATATAGAAACTTTTTGTCTTCCTTTTCTTAATGCTTGCTTTTTGCATTTTGCTATTGAAACCAAGGGATCAAGCATTGGCTGCGTCTGCTGTTGGTTTTACATTAGTTCTCAGGGAATATCCATCCATCCATCCATCCATCCATCCATCCATCCATCCATCCATCCATCCATCCATCCATCCATTCATCCTCTGTACAGCTGGTGCCTATCTCCAGAGTGTGAGAGGCAGGGGACGCTCAGGGCAGGCCACAGGTCCACCTCAGGGACACATTAAAACATATGGGGACAATTTAGAGTTGCCAATTAAACTAATGTTTTAGTTTGTGGGAAGAAAACTGAAGTTTTTGGAACAAAAACCACTCATGATCGGGACATCATGCAAACTCCACACAGACAGACCCCAGGCTGGGAGGCAACACCTCTAACCGCTGCACCACCACGCTGCCAACATATGTTTTGCGGTGAATATCAGGATTGCGATCGTTTTCTTCTGTTAACGAGGGTCTAAACACACAAAAAAGGAAAGACAACAGGAAACACCTACTGTTAATGGTGATCTACATACACACAGTCCCATGAACTCAAGCGCACTGCACACATCTATAGAAACTTCCTGACCTTTTAGCGACACACACTCCCTTACAGTACTTTTTTCTCACACACACACACACACACACACACACACACAAAACCCAGCAATATGCTGGTTGTTCCTTCCAAAGCGGTGCCACAATAATTGAAGGGCTGGTTTGATCCGCAGCTGCAGTGGACCTTGACCCAAACATCATGAGCAGGATGAGGAAACCGTCCCAAAACCATCAGTTGGCCTGGCCTAAAAGCAAATATCTCCTCAGATTTATGTAAAGATGATGTTCAAGGGTCATGTCTTTGATTCGTTTTATTTTTTGTCATTTGAATGTGCGTTTCACTGTTTCAGAGCATTAATTAAAAAATCCTATTTTTATGTGCATGCGCGCAAGACTCGCTCTACCGCATTATATCTCGATCCGTCTGATATGGAGGAACAGTTCAGTAAATACAGGAGAAGTGTGGGTTAAAAGCTTGAAATAGTTCACGGGGGTGTGTGAAAAAAGAAAGTGGGGAGAAAATGATGTGCTGACATGATGTAAATCCAGATTAGGGTTACCTCGGGTCAGGCATAGGGATCACAGAGCAGGCAGTAATTACAGTCTGTGTCCACAGAACAGCCGGAGCTTCGTCACACTGCAGCGCTTTCATACTGTACGTCCGAACGTTTCCATCCACCCCTCAGAGGGATCATGTTGGAATCAGGATCTGTGTCAGTGTTTCTTGTCAAGATGCAGTTTCTTTTTTTAAGTGCTTAAAAATCGAATTGCTTCGCAAGAAAACCAGCTCCAAATGGCTTGTTTCAGCGTTCAGCAGCCTCCACTTTGGCTACGTTTGACTCTCTTATCTAAGCAGAACTGATAGTTTGAGCCAACCAAAACTTTGTCTTCAGTTTTCTTTAGAGATTCAAGTCATCCAAAGGTCATGCAGTTCTTGTTTTTGCCTTTTAATAGCATTTTTTTCCATCTAAGATGCCAGATTGGAACCAAAACACTTCACACTAATGCTGTTGCTTCAAAATATGAAAATATTTTTCAGTATCAACCAATGCCAATTTGGTTGAGCTTGCCATGATGTTGTAAATTCCTCACACCTCACTTGTATTGGAGGGTCAAACCTCAGTCGCCCACGCGGCCTGGGTGCCAGAAACAGGAACACAAGAATAAAAACTGACTGCTGATTATACTGAACCTGATCGGCTTTAACCTCTGGTCACCAGGTCTCCACTGGAGCAACGTTTCACTTATATTTTCCATAAGTCCAGAAATCAGTCTGTCAGGTTGTTTAGTGGATTGTGATGGAAGCCAGACATGCAACAAAGTGATTTTAGACCCCTTTCTGTGAACATTTATTAGCTGCAAAAACAACAAAAAATGTTTAACTGACAATAAAAAGAGAAAAAAAAGAGTGTTGCTTACAAATTAAATGGAAATTTTGAGTGTAGCCTCTAAATGTAACGTTTAATTGGTGTTAATGTTTAGATTTAGAGTTGGAGAAACTGAATTTTTGAACTTAAATAGAAATAATAGTACTCATGTGATAAAATGGTCACTTTTGTCCCAGCCTCTAATCAAACCCAGTTGTTTCAGGGCTTTCTCAGCTGGGATGAAGGTTTGGAGTCTTCCTGCCGCGTTCCAGGCATCAATCCCTTCATTACCAGTCAGCTCAGATGCTTCCACTGAACATCATGCCCCCCCAAACCCCCCCTCCTCCATCAATACACACACACTTCCAAACCTCAGTACATTCAACACTAGCTCGGAGCTCAGGGAACTGTCAAAACAATATGCTGGAACATGACTGGACCAAGAAAAACTTTTAGGTTTAAACAGTATTAGCATTTAGAAGAATATGTTTTATAAAAAAAAATAGATATATATTTTTTTAAATATTGTGTGGTATAGATAAAAAAATACTCTCACTATACGTTTACGTTGTCAATACAGTCCATGATCTCATTTCCTATGCGATCCCCTCATACCCATTTGGGTTGTATGGCCATGAAAATGTGGCCATACATGTGCTTGATTAACAGCGTTCATCAAGCACCTGTGTAATTTGCATGGTTATACATTATTTATGAAACTATTAATCCCACAGTGCAGAGCAATTCAGGTCAGCACTGATTCATTTAGAGACCATGTTGGGATTAAAAGTTTGAAATAAAAGCAAATTTTACTTCTAAAATCACAAAAAAAAAAAAACTCATACAAAACTGATCACAAACTGATACTTTATTTACTGCCTTTTAGTGCATTTAGAGAATAAAAATGACCAAAATGTCAAAGTTTCTTTCTTTTTTTTTTTTTTAAATTTATTATCAACAGTCCCCTAAAGGAAGATGCTGTGATGAATCGTTCAGTTTCTGACTGACCAAGAGAAAAGAGGCGGAGGATAACGTTTTCTGTTGCAGCAGCATCCTTCTCACTCCCCACCCCCCCCCCTTCGTCTTCCCCTTTCTGTTTCCTATTCCTCACCCGTCTCTCCACACTCTCCCCAAATCTGTCTGGAGCATTACTAATGATTCCCAGACAGGAAGCAGAGCTTGCACGAGGGCGGAGAGTCATTTTCCTTTCTTTGCTTGTCACTTCTCTCCTTCCTCCAAGGCTACCTCTCATTGAAACGTTCCCGATCGGAAACTCAGCTAAATACCTGCATAAAGCCCAATGAAAGGTGAAAAGCCGACTTCATTTGAACAAATCAAATCGGAAAGCGGCTCCGCCTCCACCTTCTCTTTCCTGTAACTCCCCTCAGGTCTGCGTCTGCTGGCAGTTAATCACTGGAAGGTATTTACAAGGCCACAGGACATTTAAAACACGTGTGGCCTTTTCAACTCATCGGCAAACGAACGGAAGTGTTCCTCCTACGTGGTCGTGTAAAAATTGTGATT
Source organism: Anablepsoides cearensis (assembly GCA_032275365.1). Classification (NCBI taxonomy): domain Eukaryota; kingdom Metazoa; phylum Chordata; class Actinopteri; order Cyprinodontiformes; family Rivulidae; genus Anablepsoides; species Anablepsoides cearensis. The sequence continues at coordinate 7,688,589 of JAUBOC010000063.1, forward strand.
ATTAAGAAATAAAACATGTAAGATCTAAAAGGTCATTTGCAAAAACATTTAAAATATGCAAAGAGACAGCCAGCTAAAGATTCTTGGGGTTTGACTTGGTTGTTTTTACTCTGAGAACATCTATCTGACCAGCACAAGTAATGTAAATGTTTCTACAGCCAAGAAATAACTCAATCATTTAGCAGCTTTAATTCAATTAAAGCATCAATGGGTGGTTTCACCACCATTTAGCTGTTTATTATCACTCAGATGCGGTCCAAGTTCCCAACTATCTCTCCTGCTCCGTCCCCTCCTTCCATTCTGTGCTCCACGCTGCTCCAAAGCTTACAGTATTTCCTTTTTCCATTTTAGCTCAAAGACTTTGGCTCAAAAGGCTCAGATGTTGAACTTTCTGATTGCACTGAACATTATTTTAGAAAAAAAAACAGATTTTATATATAACCATTTGATCCCTTTAGTTTTTGACTCAGAGCTGAAGTTCAGATGAAGGAAAACACAACGCGTCCTCCAAGCCTTTAAGCCTTAGATGTATAAACACTTTTATTGCTCTGAGTTTATTTTTGAGCACAATGTATGTGCCGTTCTTAGCCTCTGTTCTATTCCAAGTGCTTTTAAATTCTGTTTGGTTGCTCCCAGTTTTTTCCTCCTTCGGTTTCACTTCACTAAGATCCTTCCCTGTTGGCAGAAAGGATGTAATGAGTTACCTCAGAGTTGTGTAGTGGCTTGCTGGGAAGCTTTTAGACCCCTTTTGTTGATAGAGGAAGCGGCACCATTACGGGATTAATGACAGTGTGTTGCCAGGTAGAACCCTCATTCATCTCCGGTTCAAAGACGCTGACTTAAAAAGCTGCCTTGAGCAATTCGGGTCTGCTTCTGTGAAAAACACAGCAGCAAAATGTCCTCGTCGGACTCAGGAGGTTCATAATGAATAGAAGCACGACTGCTGAGCAGACAGATGGGGTTAGAATAGTTTGGTCGCAGTCGTAAAATTAAAAAAAAAAGTGCTGAAGTGGGAAAAAATGTCAAAAGCACCACAAACAAGTTTTCCATTCAAAGTCCCAACCAGCTAAAAGGAGGTGAATCAACCCAATATGCTTCCAAATTCTGAACAGAGAATGGAAACTAAAGAATGCACATATTGATCCCATCTAAACAAATGGGTTCAATCATTTCCACAGAATCAAACAAGTTCAAGCTGAAGCTGCAGAGTGAAAATAATCAAAAAAGAAAAACATCTGAAAGCATCATTTGGACCTCCTCTGTGGATACTTTGGAAACTTTTTTTTTTGAAAGGCCTAAAGAATAAACTTGCTGGCAAAGAAGAGGAGTACCAGCCTGAACAGGACCACCACACCCCCTTTTCTCCTGAGCCACTGCTCTTTTCACTGGGCTGCCTGCAGACTGGACCGATTAAAGCCTCTCTCTCCACCAGAAAAAAATCAAGAGAGCCGTGGGAACGAGACTTGGCAACGTATCTGGAACATTACAGCACAAGCAATATAATTCATGATAAAATAAATAAATAAGAAAAAGAAGCATGTTTTAAATCAACTCAGATCTGTGCAGACAGGGAACTAGATGTGATTTTCATCTTCGAACCCACTTGTGGAAAGAAGAAGAAAAAATGAATCTATAAAAATGATGCAGAAGTCTTTTATCTCAATGTTGACCCTTAAAGCCAACTCAAAGTTGCATCAAATAAAAGAGTGACCTACCTGTTCTCAGGAGAAGCCAGTCGGGGAGAAGTGAAGCCGGTGAGATGAGCTTGACTTTCCAAAATCCACTCAAGTTGGAGGATGAGATTGTAAAGTGTCTGACAGGGCCTGTGGGGTTGTTGGAGTCGGAGCGCGAGGCAGCCAAAACCAAGCAGGTGTGCTCTCTCACAACAAGGGGAGGAGAGAAAAACGCACGAGGAAAGAAAAAAAAAAAAGAAAAAAAAAAGGGGGAGCAACAGGACACAGAAAAGGGGAGAGACAGAAAAGGGGGGTGGGGTCCAAAACCGCCTGAGCTCCTCTCTCTCTGGACTTAGACAATTGGTGGAGAACTTCCCCTCGTTCTGGCTGCCTGCGCCAAAAACAGCTGGAAGTGGAGAAGAGGGAAGGAAGAAAAAAAAAAAGAAGTGGGGAGTGTGAGAGGGAAAAGTGGACGGGGAGAGTGAGAATAGAGAAAATGGGAGAGGGAAGGTAGGAGAGAAGGGAAAAAAAGAGGCAGAGAGCTGGAGTTTCAGGCAATAGGCAGTGTTTTGGCTAGCAGCCCCTCTTTACTGTGACATCTGGTAATGATAGGTCCTGTGAAGCTTTGCACACAGAGCTGCACAGGGAACCTCCTTTCTTCCTTTTTTCTGGCTGTTATTCACATTCAGCCCTGATTCTGACTGATTGCAAGAAAAAATAATCAAGTTCTGTCTTACATGCAACTTCAGTTTGGAACGGGTGTTAGGTAAAATGTAAATGAAATAGAATGGAGCAACACATCTCTGAACAGTTGGAACAGGGTGATGTTTACCACTGTGATGCATCTACTGTAAACACTATGCTGCTGTAAAGGATGCAGTTTGGTGATGTCTTGCTGAAATAAACAAGGCTTTTCCTGAAAAACATATCATCTGGATGGGAGCATTTGTTGTTCTTCAACTACTTTTGGTAGTTATGGTGACTTTCATGTAAAAAGTCTGTGCCAGAGAAAGTAATGCACCCCCATACCATCAGAGAAGCACATTTTTGGACTGTGTAATAACAGGATGGATGGTTCCTCTCATCTTTAGTAAGGAGGGCATGGGTTCCAAAAGGAAATTTAAAATTTTGGATTTATCTGACCACAGAACAGTTTACCTCTTTGCCTTGTTCATTTTAAGTTTACTTTGGCCCAGAGGAAAAAGTTGTAGTTGGTGTTCACTTATGGCTTCGTTTTTACACGATAGAGCTTTAACCTGCATTTGTGGCATGATTTGCAGAAGTGTTCCTGAGTCGATACAGTATAACAGAATCAGTTTCCATTGCAGTTTTGCGAAATACACCAATTTCGATACGGCCGAAAAACCACCTCATCCTAGCGCAAAAACATTTTGTTGAAAAACGGAAGTTTTTTCGAAATTGACGTGTTTCCATTGAGCAAATTTATTTTCAAAATTCTAATTTGCGCATTTTCATGGTCAATGGAAACGCAGCTATTGTCAACTGTGGATTGAATGATTTTCAAAGTATTTCCGATTAATTATTTTTTTTTGTTATGGAACATTTTTCTGAAATTGTTCCACCACTTTTAAATGCTTTTTTATTTTTTTGAAGAATAGTGAACATGAGATATTCAGCCTCTTTCTAAATTGTACATATTTTTATACCCAGTTCTCTCACTGATTAACACAATTAGTTGCCAAACGATTCACCAGCTGTTTTCTTTGTTTATACCATCAGTCCAAACTTTTGAAAATTGTGGCGCTGCTGTCAAATTCAAATCAGCTTTTGTTTTTCACAAAAAACTTTCATGTATTTATTATGTTCCATTGTAAATAAAATATGGGTTGAGATTTGCAAATCATTAAATTCTGCTTTATTTACATTTTGCACAACGCCAGACTTCATTTGGAATAACAGAAATATTTAGTTTTTACACCAAAATTAGCACATTCATGCATTTTTAATGAAACCAGCATTGCTAACTTCAGCACAACTTAAAATCTGGCATTCATTAAGTCCAAATGGACCACAACAGTAGTTTTATTTTGTCTTTTTTTGGCAAAACAGGACTTAAAGTGTCCATCCAATTGTCACGCATACCTGATAAGTGAAGCTGGAGTCAATAAATATTCAGTTTGAAGGAATCATATGTAAATGGTAACATTTGTGTCAAGTGAAGACAAAAGACAGATGTTAGTGGGCGGTAGTGACTTTCTCCTTTATTAGAAGCTGTAGTGTGAATGTAGAACTGTTGGTAGAAAAGAATATGAGTCAGGGGAACCTAATCAGACATTTTCACTGGCTCTGAACAGAACTGCTGAAAGTTAATCAGAAACAACACAACGGTAATCAACTGGGAAACCCAAAGGAGCTTGTTTTGTATTTTTTTAAATGTGAAACGGACTATCTTAAGTAGGATCTAATGAATTCAAGGTGGAGAATGAGTTATTTTTAACCTCTGGTGAACCTAACTTCATTATTCGTTTTGACTGGAATTCATCAGGGTAGCAAAGTTTTTGAAAAATTGAGTCCCCCTGTGTATAAAGATTATTTTTTTTCACAAAATTAAAATGAACTTATATCATTCTTATCAATGTGTTTAATTGGCCAGTGTTTCAGCCCCTGATTATTTCCTTTTCATGTAATAAAATGAAAATGATGTCATCTGGTCTCAAAACTGTCATTTCTATTGTTGTATAACCTCCTAAAATGCATCACATGAACATTTTCAAACAAAGAACAAGCTTTAACTGTTGAAACTGTTTCGTCTTTTTATGTTTATGTCTGAACACTTTTACTTAGGCGAAATTTGGTGGGAAATTATTTTGTTTTATAGAACTTGTAATGCTTTGGAATGTGTTGGATTTTTGCTTTTATGTGATCTGCTCTCCCTGGTTTTCTGTGTAGTTTTTTATTGTAATCGGTGCTTGTTTCAGACAGTTGCTTTTAATTTTCTGCTTCCCTCACACCTGGCCTCACTATTTAATTACCGCACCTGTTTCTTGTTAGTCTTCAGCTCCCTGAGTTTATATAAGGGCAGGTTCTTTAGGTACTGTTTCCCAGATTGTTTTGGTCTTTAGCTGTGGGTTCTTCCTACTCAATTTTTTTTTTTCATTTTTAGTTTATTAGTTCTATGACCTGAAGATTATCATTAAATGAATTGTAGTCCAACTCACAACAACCACTTTCTCCCTGTTATACCCTTTGTTTTGTCTGCTGGAGACCATGCAATAGATTAGAGCAGGTTCCATCTTGTCTGAATTTTCCTCTCATCCTTGCTGCCTTTCTTCATAAAAGGCAGAAGCACAGACCACACATAAGGCGGCTTCAAAGGAGTTTTAATCGCCTCATCTTTGTTTTTGCCTTTTCAAGGTTACTATTTGTATATATAATGTGTTTTGCCATTTGAAAGTCATGATAAAATCCATAAGCTTGGTCCTCAAAATGATTGGGGATGAGGATGATCAGGAAAAAATGCGGAGAATTGGATAAAAAAGGCATATGCTGAGATCATAGCTGGCACATTTTTGAGACAAACCCTGCCTGCATTTTTGAAAGGTGACAGAAAGCAGATTTTTCTGAAAACCTGGCCATGACATGTGACTGTTGGGGACTCTGAGCTCAAATCTAAGGGTCTTTGGAAACCCTGGAGCTGCTCCCTCCCATCAGTGGAAACAAAAACCTATAAATGAGGCAGGTTTCAGTGAAAAACAAAAAATGCTGGACATCTTAGCTCCTCTCATCTTCCTATCACGCCACAGCAGGTCAAACTGTCCTCACCCACATGAACATTAAAGTCCAGCGGCAGGACAAATGACCTCCTGGGTGGTGCGCATTCCAGCTCCCCACCCAGAGACAATAACTGGGTCTTTATCTTGACCGTTGAAAATAAAATGAAAACTCAGTGCAGTCGGCTCAATTTACTTCTGCGGTGAAAGAGGAGAAAAACTGGGTGGGTTTGTGGTTCTGACACAGCTTCATCAGAAACACTTAAATATTATAAATTTTCAGAATCATGCATCATCCATTTCTTATACTTTTATTTTGTAGAATAAAAAAAACACATCATTAACCTTCATATTAAACACATATAGAAAAAGTTTTGCTTCGGCAGTTACAGTAATGGAAGCCCTGAAGGAACTTCATCGTAGAATAAAGATAAAATTCCGTTCCTAGATTCTCTAAGTGATTCAACAGCAGTGACTTGGAGAAGAGATGTCATTCCCATCTGAATGGAATAGTTCGGCTATAGACAAAACAGACACACACACACAAATAGAAAAAAAGGCACCACGTCAGTGACTGAGCCAGCAGTGCTGTGGGAAATGACCTTTTTTAGACCCATCAAAGCACCAGGCAGGGTGGCGACACCTATTCATATGATAATTTCTGTGCAACAATCCCATCAGTTTGCTCCAGTGTTTACACTCTTTTTTTTTCTTCAAACGCACATAAAGATTAGCCAATCATTTTTCAGCTTGAAGGGTATTTTATCTGAACTGAAACGGGAACCAGTCTGATAAACCCAGCAACGACGGAGGGTATTTTTTTTAAGGTTACCGATATAAAAGCTTATGCTGATGCTGATGAAAGTAACTCTCATGAATAAATAAAAAAAAATACTCCAAATTATTCAAATTAATTCAGTCCCACAGTTCTTTAAAAAACAAAAAAAAACACAAGGTCACAAATGAAGGAAACGCGCTTCAAGGGGTGTTTTTGGTAAAAACATGGCCATTCATGACAGGGAAGACTTTTTGTCTCCATGGTGACACTCATGTGGAGCAGAATGTTGGGTGAAAAAAAAAAAAAAAAAACACTTCACACCCAGCCAACTTTACTTTGCATCCAGTATTTAGTGAAAGGGTCAGCCATTTTCCAGGCTGGTGTGTACAGATTATAAAAACACTGATTCATTACAGGGGGAATCACTTACAAACCAAGTGTATGAAATATGGGAGACAGCTAATATGAGTTATGGAGCTGTCCTAACTAAAACCTGCCCAGCGAGTTATAAATTATTTCACTCAGCCACATTATAAACACCTGGTCGAACACTACAGCTGAGCACTGTGGGAGCAGAACACAGATTTATTGCAAACGGACGGTTTTAAATTAAAAAAAGATTGATCAGGTTTATTAACAGGAGCAGTTCTTTAAAAGTGGAACGTGTAAGAAAGCTCACTACTGGATGAGAACCTTTTTAAAATATTTGAAAGGACTCAGTGGATTGTTTCATAATATGTAGGCTTTTGTACTGTTTTAAACCTTAATGCATTAACAGAACAGAATGGAGCATCTAGTCTGACTGTCTCAATTTGCTGTAAGGACAATTTTGTAAACCTATTGGCACAACCAGAGTGGAATGCATTTTTTGACATGTCAGATGTGTTAGATAGTCTTATAAGTTCAATTCTTTTGATTTTTAAACTGAATTTTATTCACTCTGAAAGGCAGGTGATCATGTAACTGTGTGTTTTTGTCTGGACCTAATGCATTCTTACAAAAGATGCTAGTTTTAGTAATATTGCTAATAGGACAAAACTGGTTAAAATGGATGTCTGTATGTCTATCAAGTGTAAAAAAATATAACAATAAAAAATAATTTTAATTGAATAAATAATATCACTAACACATTTTCATTAATTAGCTCACTTTTAAAAAAATCAACCATTTTATTGTTATTTAGCGTACTGTTCTTACATTTTACAAATTTTTACTAAACGGTAAATTTAAATAATATATGTCACAATTAAATCTTAAAGTTAAATCTGTAAACCTAAATGCAAAAGTTAAATCTTAAATGTTGAAGTTCACATTTAAGTATTTCGAAATAGAACGCAGCCTTTGCTTTCGGTGCTCGGCTTTTATTATGATGTCATCCTCCTGAGACAATAGCAGCTGCTAATGTTGCTAACACTGCTAGCGCTTGCCTGCAAGACACAAACTTGCAGTTGCAGCCCGCGTCTCGGCTTCACTTAAATCTGGCAGAGCACACGTAACGTTCATAGTTCAACGTTCAATGAAGACATAAAAAAATAATAATAAATGCCATCTTCAGTAACATTAGCAGCGTTAGTGGTTGCTTTTGTCGCAGGATGATGACATCACAACAAAAGCCGAGCACCAACAGCAAAGGCTGTATTCTCTTTCTCACTTAAATATAAACTTCAATATTTAGCCACAACATTTTAGATTTAAAGTTTAGATCTACACATTTAAATTTAGGATTAATATTTACATATATTTTATATTCAAAATCAACATTTAGTAAAACTTTGTAAAATGGGTGACCTAAACAATAAAATGTAGGATATCACACTCTAAAGTGATCTAATAATGAAAATGTGTTTTATTTTAAACTTGGTGCTCCAGATCCCCTTAAGAACTAACTAAAATGATTTTTTTCTCCTTTAAAAATAAAGAGAAAAATGTAAATCTGAATCATCTCTACCCAGCTCAATTTACCACTGAATCTGCGTTTTTCGTGTGGCTTGACTTCTGCAAACCTTAAACTCTATTAGAAGAAAACAGTCCCATCAGTTGGCAGGTGTTTATGTCAAGCAGTACCACAAATGAACATTATAAAACGCACATTTTATTGTTGGAGACAGCTGTTTAACCAGTAAGAGTTAGATTTTATTGCATTTTTTCACCACAAGAATTTGAAAGACACATAAAAGGAAAAGTGAACGATTGTGAAGGTGATGCAGAACAAGTGTGGTTTTAGTGAATTATCCGTTTGGCTAAAACTGAATGTTTTTCACATAAGTTTTTTTGGTCACAACAATTACCGTTGCTCAGTGAAACCTAATTTATCTCCTAAAATGGGTCTGAACATGTTTGGTGGGCACTTTCCTCTCCCCTCAATCTGGGTTTGATTTACTGGACATAGGTGAGCAGCCAAGCAGCTCTCCTGTCTGCCAACAAAGCGAATGTGACCCTTCCAGAGCAGTCTGTGCTTTATACAGACATCTTGGCTGCCAAGCTTTTTGTAGAATGGACCTTTGAGATCCTCGTTTTTTTTCCTCATGTCTTCAATTTAAATGTCATGGAAACAAAATAAAATGTGCATTTAGAAGTGCTTATTATCCACAAAGCTGCAAGACATGCTGCACCAAATCAAAATGTGTTCAATTCTCTGAAGGTTTTTGTGCACGTTTGACTTAAAACAAAATCTTTTCACATGCAGTTTATTGTCATATGGAACTGGTAGTTGAAGCTGGACAATAACGGTTTGTGGACCTTTTCACAAAGATATCATGAACTTCTGAATGAGGTTTGACAAGTTGTACTGATTGGCTTTTGGAGTCAAATCATTTTAAGCTGGCCACCACAGCTAATTGAAATTTAAAAAAATCACAAACTAGCTTTAACTCAGCCAATTTTAGAGACACTGACTTAATATTCGATGTGGTAGCAGCTGAGACTGGTACTGGTTGAAAGAAAATCGTAATAATAAATACAAGTAAATCATAGTTCTTATAGTTGCATTGTTATTGTAACCATTGTAAACCAGTAACATCTGATGTCCCAAGTTTCTGCTGCTCTTATTTGATTACCGAAAAGCTAAAAAGTTTAAAAAGCACTGGTTTAAAGTGTTGCTTTTAATCATTCGGACTCAACTTTAGTGAAATATCTCATTAATTATTGGACAAAGTTTTGTGAAATTTCCAGAAAATAATCCTTTTAACACCCGATTGGCCTTTGGATTCAACACAATTCAAGAATGCCACCATACTCAACTAACTCATATAAAAAAATGGCTGTAATTAAGTCAGTTTTACAGAGATTGCACTAAAACATGGGGTGGTAGAAGTTATGGGTGTAAGGAAATATTAATACACTAAAATGTTGTGATTTTATTTCCTGATACTGTGTCAATGCTCAAAAGAACTATATACATTTTTAATTAAGGCTTAATTGATGTATGTTGTAAGCGGACATTTATGCATGTAATGCATGGTGTGAAAATTTCTTCTACTGGATTTAGTTTTATAAAAATTGTTAAAAAAAAAGAAAAAAAAAAGGAAGATCTGTGTCTGTCTTTTTAACACGCTGCCAATTTATTGTAAAGCAGAAAAAACGTGTTTATTGTCCTTTATATGTCCTTTGTATCTAACATTTATGGCTTTGTTTTATCTTGCAAAGTCTGCATTTAATGACGAGTCTTCAGTGGGAGTTGATGTGATTCATCCTGACAGAACACATGGCTCCAGTCAGCAGGCAGTCGTCATTTTATGATCATTGATTAACAACCCAAACTGGATGAATTCTGACAGACAGATTGGTGCCAAATAAAAACAGGAGCATATAGTTGGATTTGTTTAGGTAGAACTATCTGCCTGGAATACATTTCATTATAAAGAATTGAAACTGTTAAAAAAAATAATAATAAAAAAGAAAACAAACAATTTTGCAAATAAACAATTAAATTGCACAATTCAGCATTTACTGTTTAATTATATGGTATGATTCAACCCTATTTGTCCTGATTATTCTGCTGTTTAAAGTTTTTACCAGCTGGACAAAGATCTTACATGACAGCTGATTCTAATTTAAAAGGCGTGTTCAGACTTTCTGCACCGTTCACTCAAATCGACTTTCCAGCTTGTGAATCTGTCTTCACAGTTCAGATCATTTCACAGATTTTCAGGCAACAAAGTTGAACGAATGTGGAAAATGGTGATGCGGTGAAAACTCGTGTGGCATTTTGAACGCAAACGTCGGACTGCAGTGAGGTTATATCAAAAGACAGCAGTTCTGGGATACATCAGAGCTTTTTTTTTTTTTTTTTTTTTTTTTTTTTTTTTCTTTCCACAGGTGGATTTTGTGAAATGAAATCTGCTGCGTGGCACAGCAGCTGGCTTTACTGTTTCATCCCAGCTCCATGTGGGCTCAGGCAGCTTTTCAGTTGAAGTTTTAATTCATATTTACATTAGTTTTTCTCTGTAGTTTGTGCTCTTTAAAGGAACAGTGGCTGTAAAACGGGGGAAGTCTTCACCAGGCAGGGCTCTTGGGTGTCTTTCGGCAAATCTGAAGCAGAAAGTGTCTTCCTGCGAAAGACATCGGAGGGGAAACCGTGTCGTATCGTCAGCTTAGAATGGCAGAAAAAAACTGAACTGGTTTGTGTCTGACTGCCACTGTTAGAGTGAAACACGATCAGCTCTTTTTACATTCAAATGACATAAAGATGTCTGACTGTGGAAAAAAAACTGAAGTCTTAATTTCTCATTTTGTTACTTCTGGGAAATCCCAGCCGCCAAATTAATGTTGACACTCGCACACACGCTAATGGATACTCCTATTAGGCAATATCTAACGCTGCAGTCCAACTCAGATGTTTTCTGTTGATAGAGGCAGTAAAATCCTCACCATTTGCAGCGAAGCACAAAAACAGCATTACCGAAACTCCAAAAGTACATGGCCTCAGAGACCATGATAAATAAAGTGTCAAAAAGATGAAAAATGCATGTTCCTAAATGAAAACATCAGCACGGAAAAGATTAGTTTGAAAATGGTTAAAACTGTCTTATTTTAGGAAAATAAAGCCCTTATTCAAGTCAAGGGTGTTGACATTTTGTATGTTAACTAAAAAACACGTTACAGTATTTTGGAAAAGTTACTGCTTGTTTTTGAGAGGCTGGAATGTGTAGGAGGATAGTTCAGTTGATTGACTGAGCCGCAACATTTTAGGTATGATTTTCCTCCCAGGACATAAAATATTACCTTGTAGAAAACAGATGGGGATGGGGTGATGCTGTTTTGATGCCTTTTAGAATAATGTTCAGAAAATGTGCAGAAAGTATCCTTTATTTGCTTGTTTTGTCAGTTTTAGCTGAGGCAGAAGGTCACTGGTCTTGAGTCTGGGATCATCAAGGCAGGGGCGGAGCTAGACTTTTTTTGCAAGGGGTGGCCAAGGTGGTTTTTTTAGGGGGGCACACAACTCTGGGTTTTAAAATTCAAGATGGTCACCACAGCTAACTTCTAATTCAGCTGTTTTAAGAGATATATTGAGCTGAAATTTTGTGTGATTTGTAGCTAAAAGTGATCCAAAAAATATGCTGATTTATTTGTCACATCTAAGCAAAGTGCAAATGATAATTTTACAAAGAGCTATAATTCAGCTGGTTTTAGACAAACAAAGCTGATAGTTACAGTTTCAAAGTTGTCAAAAACAATCTTTAACAAATTCTAAATGTTAATCCAAATTTCAAGATGGCCGTCACAGTTGACTTCAAATGGCTAAAAATCATTCATTTTAAATGGAGGACACATTGAAGTTGTCGTCAAAGCTCGTCAAGGTACTTTTCTGGTTGAGCCGTGTCATTGCTGTCTTAGACAATAAATTTTGCTAAATTTTTATTAACTAGTTCCTACTATTGCATGCAGTTGTTTTACATTAATTCAGTAAAAAAAAGTTACAAAAGCGAATACAGCTGCTTCATAGATATTTACTCCTTTTAACTGCCCATCGTTTGAAATGTCACATGCAATCCACACCCCACTTGTCAATCATTTGTGGGTGGTGCTAGGGCACTTGCCACCCTGGCCAACCCTCTGGCTTCGCCTCTGGACCCATAACGAAAGTCAAAATAAATATTTCATACAATAGGTTGATAAAACGATTGGATGGTTAATAGTTTTTATTCTGATTTTACAGAGAGGTAGTTTTGAAAAAAACATTGCTAAGATATTGAGGGTTTTAATTGATTTTATTTGTTGTTTAGTTTCAGGGTATACGTACCAATTTGGTTATTGAAATACATCCAGTCAGTATCTGTATTTTATGGTTGTCTTTGGTGTTTGTGTTACCTGGATTCAGTCGTCAGTGGAACATTGTATATTTTCACACAACAATGTCCAGTTTCATCTGATCTATCTGAGAGTCATCCAGGTTCTGTAAGTTTTTACTGCCATGCAGGGGGAGCAGGTGGTGATATTTGTAGGGAGGGCTGATGGCTATGTCATAGAAAATCATAAAACATCGTGCAGTTTGGATTCTAATAATAAAGCAAACCTGCTATAAATTGGCGTTTTTTCTTTTTTCAGCACAAAAACAACCACAAAACAAACCATCATCAAAACACAAGCTCACACAGAGCCTCTGTTAGTTGAAAGACTTTACACTGAACGGAGCTGTGAAAATGTGACCCTTTGGAAAGACTTTTGGATTTTCTCCAGACAGCTAATAATTTTCCTGCAAATTTAAAAGATGTAATACAATATTTTTTAATTTGTGTTACTTAGGTATCTTTAATATTTTTATTGTAAACACCAACAGTCTCTGCTCCCATGACATTGGCTTGTTAGACACTTTTTGGCCCCTTGTGCCTCATGTATCTCAAAGTCCACATTTACCAATGTTTTCCAGCTATTTTTCAAATCAGAGTTGCAATCACGAGTTTTGCGATTCAGTCAGACACGTCTTTGCCAATTAAATGGAAACAATCAGATTTATTTTGCGTGTTTGCCGGGACAAAGTGTTCTCCTTTGGTATATTTGAAGCAGACCGCTCTAACTCACCACTCATTTTCAGATTCCTCCTGGCTAAGATTTCAGCAGATCGGATTAAAGATTCCCGCCAAACATCCTGGATTGTTCCTCTACAGCATGCAAACTGTCGTGTCAGTCGTTGAATAAATCTAACTGCAAATCTAACAGCGGCTCTGCATGAGAAATCTCGGTTATGAAGAAATGGACGAAGTAGCTGTGCCTCATCCTGATTTGGCATGATTTAAGACAAATAGAAAGTGGTTTTTCAAGACAAAACACTACTTTTGTATATATTGGTGAGATATTTCCAGTCAGAATGGTCACACTCTGTTTATATTTATCATTTAATGTGCTGAAATAACCTCCCTTTTTAGCTTTTGGTTTAATTTTATCAAGATGTGTGGCAGGAGACTACAGGTTTTTACACCAATGCCCAGTAAATGACTAAATGAGGAAGATTACAAAACAAAAGCTCTGGAGATTTTGTCTGCTTTTGTAAATGTAAATAATTTTTTCTTATTTTTACTACAACTGATGCCTTGTTTGAATTTTCATGGTTCAGGAGTTAAAGTACTATTTCCTGTTGCCTAAAGTTACGTTTTAATTCCTATAGAAACTAAGATTTATGTTTCAGTGTATAGGCAAAGCAAATGGAATAGAAAATAACTAGAGTTTTTCTCATTCTTCAAACACTTGTTAAATCCAACTTCAATAAAATGAGAAATGTAGATTTGGTATGGTTCTTAAAGTAAAGTAACTTTTCAAGGTTGCAGAACAAGAGGAAAGGGAAACCTGGCGAGCCCTGAGCCGATTGGTGGAGCCAGTTAGGTGTTGGCCACATCTGGTCTCTTCCAGACTCTTGATAATTTATCTGTGGTTAATGGCAGACCTGCTTTGTAAGGAATGTATGAGATGCGGTCAAACTTTTCGACAGCGTTCCCATGAAGCGTTCCAAAAGGGCTGCAAACTCTCCAAAACTTGAAAAGGGCCATGTGTGTTTCTGTGTTCGGATGAAATCAAATATTCTTGGACAAGTCGTTTCAAACCCACTCATTCAGCACCGTAATGGCAGAGAAACATAAGGATCCAAAGCCAGGAACCAGGTTTACTTTTATTGAGTCCAGAATTTTCTTTTCTTTTCTCTTTTTCTTTTTTTTTTCATTTGGGGCGTTTGCATGACTGGTCGAATCTGGATATATTAGCTCTTTAAAGACCAGCAGGCCAGACAATCCTTCAGTTGCATTTGGATCAGCCTGAGTTTACTTTACCGTCTGCCCCCCATTCTTTCCACATACTTCACATTTTCTTGAGCGGGGACGGCGTGGCTCTGCAGAGGCTGCAGCCAAGGTGGGGAGGAATGGTCAGAGTGGAACAGAAGGTGCGCACACACAACCACTTTTCCATTTTCAGATTATCCCAGTAGCACGGACAGAATGTCCAGCGTTACATTAGGCCTTATTTTCACTCTGATGCCTGGATTATGGGAACCTGGGTCAGACGTTAGAGATAGGAATGGAATCAAACTGGAGAACATCATCCATCCGTCTATTTTTTTTTTTTACTCGCATTTTCCTTTTCAGGTTGCTGCACAGCTGGTGCCCATCTTCAGTGTCCAGCCTGGACAGGTCACAAGTACATCATGTTCATCTCCATGTTTTTCATTAAAAATCTGGAAGAAAACAAGAGGTTGGACCAATAAAACACTCAGATACTGGGAGCATTGAGCCATTTGTAAACATTTACAAATTCCCATCAGGGCCTCATGAGCCTTGTGGTATTTAGCTGTAATCTGAGGGTTGTTCAGCCGATTCTTCTAGAATTTAAATTTGTTTCATCAAAATTTTTTTCTTTTATAATTTTGTTACCTCATAGATAGCGTGTTGTTTGCAACCATATCCGAAAAACACCGTATATATATATATATATATATATATATATATATATATATATATATATACACACATACAGTATATATTTTTTTTCAATTTACGATTCAATTCAACAATCTAATCAGACTTCAAAGGTGCAAGATAATACAGCGATGCTCCGCACAGTTGCATTTTACAGTTTGCGGACTCAGTCTTTTGCAAATTTTTTTCATGGAACCGTATATGTAGTTTGCGGTAATCCCTGTCATTTTGTTTGTTTTCAAGCTAAATTATTAAGAACAATATAATTTACTAATTTTGTAGCATAAATATTATTGCAAATTTAGTTCCATTAAAGAAAAAGCTCATCTGGAGCTAACTGTTTAGCTCTAGTTCTTACATTAAGATGCCAACCAAATGTGCCATAGACCTTTTCTAGACCACATCCAATATTTGAGAATTTTCACGATTCATAGTTCCTCTAACAAAATAACCCCTGAGAAAATCGTGGCTTCACTGCAAAATTTATCTTTTACCTGCATTTTCCCTACCATTATGGAGCCCCTACTAATTGCCTCATGAGCTGTTTGCTTTGCTTTGACCCAACAGTTACGTCATCCTGCCCGGATGTAGGAAGTGCAACATAAGTTGGGAACTATGTACATATGGGCCTGAGAACAGAAGCGGGAACTGTTCTGGCCCGGGAACCACCAGTTGATGAGAAATGATATGACATTTATTGAATAAGTGGTCATAAAATTTTACACAGAAGTTCCCCTCCTCATGATTTATGACCACCCTCTTAAGGTTAAAGTTTTCATTTGCTCTAATACTTTTATCACAAGGTGTTGAACTAATTATTGAACACAAGCCAGCTAATTTTGCTGACACATCTCTCTAACTGAATGACTTCAATGCAAAGTTATTGACTTTATTTAGGTGCAATCATCGAAAAAATTAGATCCGACAGGAACTTTTTAGGACAAACTCCAGGTTTTTGCTCAATTAAGTGTTCAGATTTCTTCTCTTTACACTTTTTGCACTCACTTTTTAAAAAATTGCCTTCTGTCACATTTAGCACAAATCCTGCAGCTCACATTCAAGGTGTTTGGTTTAGTAGCTATAAATTAGAAAAACAGGAACTAAATCAAACTGTCTTGTTAAAATGCTACAGAAATTATTTGCCATCAACTAAATAAAGCTCTTGTAAAATACTTGGATCACAAGAGCAGCAGAGTTCAGTTTTTCCTGCTGTTTTTTTTCTTCTTTTTATTAGTCAGCTTTTTCTGCCTGACGTTCTGCTTATTAACTTTTAAAAACACTTCAGTAAAAGTGGAGTGGGAGAAAGACGGTTTAGGTAATGTCTAGCATGGAAACCAGTGCAGAGCTCAGGAAACCAGCACAAAAAAGCTCCTCTGTATTTCTCTAAAGTTACTGTCTTAGATTAGCCCACAAGTGAGTCCTTAAATAATTTGTTATGAGTGACCTGATTTGTCTCAGGGTAGCGTGTCTAACCTTTTAATTAAGAGTTATTAAAAAGGAAAAAAAAACTGCAGGAACGCATTGCCTAAAGTTGGATTTTATGGATTTTAACTTTCCGGATGAAATACAATTAAAATGTATTTTCCTAAAAAATAACATGAACTCTGCTAAACAGACAGCTAAATGTGGCTGTATTTTTGAATTCTTTATAAAATATCCCATAAGCACCAGGAGAAAAGCAGTTTAAACCTGTTTTGACTTGTTTTCATCCACTTTTGGTGGAAACCTGAAGGCTTGAGGGGATTTACCGGCCTGCCTTCGTAAATCCTGGAATTTCATGAAAGGCGATAAGAAGGACTAACCTTTGACTCAAAGACAAAATGATCTGGAGGACCTGCAACTGTTTATAAACTCTGCCTCTTTCATTGGGTACTGAGCAGCATAAACACTGACTGGTTTCTAATATGTCCAACCCGAAAACCAGCCACTGATCAGTGGGGTCTTTGCAGTTACACTAACAATAAACAATATTAAAGTTCAGACAAAGATAATGAACAGCTTCAGCACCAACAGAGAGGTTGTTTAAGCTGACTAAGAATAGGCTCGAAGCAACAAACGGATCGCCGGTCTTTGTCATTAGAAAATGACTGGGCTGAGAAAAGTATGGACCACAAGTCCAGAGAAGCAAAGATAAAAAAAAATTGGAAAAGGACCTTCAATGTCAGTGAATACAGTTGCTTGATGCAACCTCAAGTACAAGATGTACAATGCAAGAAGGAAAAAATAGAGCTGCATAACATTACTTGCATTTTTTTGCAGACATTTAATACTTTCCAACTAATTGAGACATATAGGCAATTTAAATGAAAAAAATATATGATAAAGTAAAACATAATAAGGACCCCAAGTCTTAGAGGGGATGCAATTAAATTATTAAGACAATAAATCTTAATTGATCTTCCAGTTTCACTAAAACTTGTCCATCAGACCTCACCTGCATTTCTTCTTTAATGCAATATTCCATTACACGTTGATAATATGTTGATAATATAGGGAAATATCAAAAATGACACACACATCCAAACAAACCCCATAAAGTTGAGTTTCTAGCTCTTCAAGGTAAATTAGAGAATCTGAAAACCTTTCTGTTGTTTGACAAACCAATATTCACCACTTCAAACTGCTTCCTTTCATCACTTCTAAGGTGTAAATTTCAGTATAAGAACTCTTAAAAACTGGGCTCCACAGGATGTAAAGCATATGATATACAGTGTTTTTATTACTAACAGGTGCAGGCAGGCAAGAGGATCCTATGGTCGTCGCTCTGAACAGATAGACAGCCATGCCATGATTACTGTTTGTCAGTCCGTGCACACACCGTCTGTAACAAATAGCAGGAAACGCTGAAAGCTAAACACGTATTGAGTTAATGGTAAACAGCCATCCGATTTAATAAAAGGTTTAGAGAAGGCAGCTTTATTTAATGTTAATTCAACTGCCTGCCAGCTTTTCTGATCCGAGATGGAATGCCTGAACGGGTCCAACAGTCCCCGAGGCTGTGCTGTTGTGCATTTCTTCTTTGCACACAAATAGTTTGAATAAAAATCAAGTCTTTTTATTATTCTTTTAAATCCTTAAAGGTGGACGAGATTCTCAAACCCTTCAGTTCTCTGTTTTGGTTTAAGGAAGTTTTCTGAAGAGCTGAGTTACCGAATCATGTAATGATTTTACTTTTTCATTTGCAAAATCCAAACAGGCCCCCTTGTGGAATAACATGTGCATCTGTGTCCAGCTGCTTAATGCACAACTGTAGAAATGTCACGTCCCCCAGCTGGTCAGTAAGTTTCTGTACGTTCTAATGTGAAGTTTGTAAAGCGCGTTCCCCTCTGAGCGTATCTGTCCATTGTTGGTGCAGCTACAAGCCAGTTTTTGTGTCTGGAGGTCCCTCTGGCTCCCATGGTTTCTCTCTCAATCCCCTCCTCCCGAACTCTCTCCCCTCCCTCTTTCCCTCCAGCTCCTCTCTTTCTCTTCCTCTGTTCTCGGCTAACACAAGCGCCACCTCTTTGTCACCCTCGATACTACATGTTTTCTGTAATCTCAAACTCAGATCTGTGATCTGTGAAGAGTTTGGGGTTAAGGTCATGATGAGGTTTGCTTTGATATGAGGAATGGAATTTGTTGGTCTGATTTTTTTTATTTAGTTTTTTTTAATTATTATATGTTTCTGCAAACTGAAGTAGAAATGTTTTAACTCTTTGATCCATCAAAGGAAAGAATCTTCAGAAATAAGAGAAAGTGAACGTCTGAATCGAACCACAGTTCAGCCTGAGATGCTTCTCTGCTTGGATCACACATAGGGTGTGGTTTAATATCCTGTTCCCTCTCCTCTTCTTCTTTTGCATTCCTTCTTTTCGTGGTCTAATCCTTGAAGGAGTTCAATGAATGCGGTCAGAAGAATCTCCAAAAAATAAAAGGCTCTGTTTTTTTTTTGTATTTTCAGCTGCAGAATTTGTAGTTCTTGAACGACACAATCAGAGCCTCTGATGCCAGGAAACACAACTAGATTCCCAATGTTTAGCTGTGTCATCTGCCTCCAAGGAAACGTCTGATGGGTGATAGATCGGTGCTGCGGTTTGAGGTCAAGGATTAGAAGATTGCACTGCCTTGTGAATCATGTTAGAACCAAAAAAGAAAAAAAAATGTAACTGGCTTGAAAAACAAAAAGAAAAAAAAAATGGGAACAAGCAATATGTCAACTAATTTTGCACAAGTTTTTGGGATCCAGCAGCCATCTGCCAAACTGATTAAACCAGCACATGGTCTGTCAGGGGAGCAGTTCACATGATGATTACGTCTCCCACGCAGGAGCCGGTCAGGAAAACGGTGCATGCTTTGTGCAGGTAGGGTTTTCCCAAAAGCATGCATAAATTCATCTCATCTGAAAAAACTAAAGGGAATAAACCAGAGGGAGAGAAAGAAATGACAAAAAAGATCAGGAGAGGCTGGGTTTTCCAGGTAGATGAGGTGTTGGGATTTGGGTCGGGGTCCTGCTGGACCGTATGGAGGTACTGGTGAGCTCCCTGTCCCTGCCAAAGCTCTTCCCTTCTGGACACTCAACGTTATAAGTGGAGTCTGGATCCATCCTTCAGGGCCCTCCCTCTTCCTCTAGCTCTCTGCCGCCCCCCTCTTGACACTCCCTTTTGACCCCCCCCCCCCCTCCTCCTTGTCCTCTTCTCCTTTTCTCCCAGGCCCTGTGGGTGCAGTGCCACGTCGAAGACTGAACTTATTAGAGTGAGGCAGAGGAGAAAAGAGCTGAACACCTCCACATGGGCTGATGCTGTTTCTCCATTTTTACTGCAGTTCCTTCTGTCCACTTCTACTGAACTGAAGTCCTTTTATTTATTTATTTATTTCCCCCCCAAAACTCGTGGTCACATTAAAACGTCTCAGATTACTGCACCACAGACCACAAAACTGTTACAGTAAAACTATAATTCAAACCTGTTGCTGTTTTTACATGGCAGTGGTGTTTTCAATTAGGTGTAAACCCATGATTTTACCATTTCTTCTCAAAATACATTTATTATTATTTACATAATTTATTTAAACTGATAAACCAAAATGGGAATTTAGTTCTGGTTTTGCTTAGACTTAGGTCTTAGGTCCATTCGGACCAGAACATCCCGCCATAAGAACAGTTTCTTCCCTTCTGCCATCAGACTCTTGAACATTTAGAACACGTCACTCTATAACTCTGCCTAGTGCAGTTTCCTACTGGTTTTTATATTGCACAATTCTGAGAATATTGTTTTCTTGTCACTTTTCACTGGATCTAATTGCACTACTGCAAATATGTGTCTGTTGTGATTACTGTTCTGAACTGGTGTACATATGTTTTATTTTTACTTTTTACTTTTTACATGTTTACATTTTATATTTTTTACTTTCCTTTTCCTTTATCCTTTGTATTTTTCTTCATTTGTTATAATTTGCTATACTTGTTATCTATTGCACCTTTACACCGAAGCAAATTCCTAGTCTGTGAACCCGGTTCATTGACAATGGCAATAAAACTGATTCTGATTCTGATTCTGATATTTAATTCATGTACATTTGCGCCATCTAGTGGTTATATTTAAAAATACACACATATACAGGGGTTGGGCAATGAAACTGAAAGACCTGGTTTTAGCCCATACAAACCGCATTCAAAAATCATCACACAGATTGTTTTTGGGTGATTCGCATGTCATTGTGTTCTCCAACATGATGCTGGGGATTAATTATTTTAGCTACAGGGGTTAGACAATGAAACTGAAACACCTGCTTTTAGACAGGCTGTTCAGACATAATGTTTAAAATATTCTAATCTAATATTAACAAAATTCTATAAAATATGCTATTTTTATTGCTACTCTGCAAATGTTGCAAAATAATTTGTATTTTCCTCCTTTCAAACTTGACTTATTTATGCATTTTATAAAGAAGTGCAATTTCAACCATATGGTCAAACATATAATTAAGCAACTATCTGTGGGATGTTTGTTTGACACTGCCATTAATAACTGCCATCATTTTGACATTTTACAGACCTTTAAAATGTTTGTAACATTCTTGTCTTTGTATGAATTCCCCAGAGAGCTCAGCACTGTGTAAACATGACATTAAAAGCAGCCATTTTCTAATTTGTTTATGGAAATGCTCCCCTAACACCGAGGACACGGTTCATTCATTAACTAACAGAATCCCAAATCTGACGCTCTGTTGTTGCATGTCATCACTAACTGTTTGTTATTCTCAGGTTATTCAGAATTGCCTTTTTTCCCCCCTTAAAAATATTTAAACTTTTGGCTTGTTTACTAATTTTTATCATGACTAAAATATGGGTTTGTGAGGTTTGCAAATCATTGCATTCCCTTTTTATTCTGTGTACAGTCGAATTTAGATGATAGAAGGGGACACAACCTTTTTTCTTTCAACAAACTGTGTGAGGCGAACAAAAAACGAGCTGAAGTGTAGCAACATGTTGAGTGTAGACTCCTGTGTGGTCCTGGTAAAAAAAGTTGCTGTTTGTGTACTTGAGACTTCAGGAAACTTCTCATATGTAGCTCATATTTAGTTTTGAAACAATTTTTTTTTTTTTTTTAAATAGCCCCCCCCCAAAAAAATATTTTCTTTTTCTCATTGGTGGGCCTGATAAGTCACTTGTGGGCCTTATGTGGCCCGAGGGCCGCCAGTTGCCCATTCGTGAACTATATACTAGTTACAGTTACAATAAGTTAAATATTCAGATTGATAAATATACATATTAAATCTGACATTGTGTTTACCAGTACTTGCAAACACAGTTTTGTCTATGATTTATTTAATAAAACAAAATTCTTTCATATTGAACTCAATTTAACATATATTTATTAGACATGCACTTAAAATAATGACTTTGTGATGGTCAGTCTTGTTGTGAGCATTATAAACTAGTATCTCTATAGACAAAGTCTTTATTGTATAATGTTGCCTCTGACTGGCAAAAACACCTTCAGTCCAGCGTGTTTGGGAAACTAAAATAAAAATATTAACAGTTCTCAGAGTTTGCTTGTCTTTGGTTTAGACTGTTCCCGTTAAATCCAAGCCACAAAAACAGTCCGTCGTAAAACCAGAGTGTGAGATTTAACACTTAATAATAAATATTTGGAGTCATATCCAGCATCAGTCTCTGCCAGTGCAGCGTTCACCGCAGGTCTGGGTGGAATTTTCCTACAAAAAGGTTCTAAATAAATCGTGGACCCGAGCGGTTTACGTCTCACTTCAGTAGAAGTGCACCACCTGAAATCCTCTTAAGCACCTAAAAGCCTGTAAATCTAACTTCCCCGTGTCGATGGAATTGTACTGCAGCTGCACTCGCACGAGCCCGCTGAGACGTTTGTCGCCCCAGCAGAAAGCATCCTGAGGCACCGCCCTAATCCGGTTGTGGGTGAGCGCCACGGAGCTCAGAGCTGGAGGCAGCTGCCTGGGCACCTGCTGCAAAGTGTTGTGGCACAAGTCTAACTGGTGCAGGACGGGCAAGGCCTTAAACGCACCTGGTGCTATTTTGAAGATCTTATTCCTCGCCAATCCCAGGTGCTCCAGGTTTTTTAGCGCACTAAAAGTTGCTTGTTTTATGGAGACGATGCGATTTCCCTCCAGGTTCAACGTTTTAAGGGAAGCGGGCAGGTGTTGCGGAACTTGTTTCAGTCTGTTCCCTTCCAGGTTGAGGCTCTCCAGGTGTGTTGCGTTGAGGAGGGAGTCCTCAGAGAGGCCTTTGTTTGTCAGCCTGTTCGAGCTCAGATCGAGAACCGCCAGCTCTGAAGGTCCATCGAAAACCCCTCCAAAGAACCGTTTAATGCGGTTCCCTCTGAGATACAACTCCCTGATGGACGGCGGTAGCCCCAGAGGAACTGAGGCAAGCAGGTTGTAGTCCAGGTTCAGAGTGCGCAGCTTGGACAGAGGAAACAAAGCGCCGTCAGGAAGAGATTCCGCTCCGCTCTCAAAGCTGTTGTTGCTGAGACTCAAAACCAAAAGACCAGGACAACGGGTCCAGGCTGCCTCTGACATCAACCTCAGGTGGTTGTTGTCCAGACGAAGCTCCTCCAGGGACTCCGGCAGGTCGACCGGCACGCTTTGGAGGAGATTCCTGTCCAAGTAGAGCCGCTTCAGAGCAGAGACCCCCTCAAACGCTCCTTCGATGGCTCCGTCTGTGAGCCAGTTGTTGCTGAAAGTGAGGAACTCCATAGACTCGTAGCCACTGAGCAAGTCCAGCTGGATGCTGGGGATGCGGTTGTTCATCAGGAGGATGTAACGGGCGTTGTAGGGGATCCCGTATGGAACGTGGCTGACACCTTTATCAGAACACTGAACAACTCTGAAAAACAAAAGATGAAGTTAATGCTCCTGACCTCAGGACAACATCGATTATTTCTATTACAATAACCTGTTACCTTCCATAGCAGGCACATTCAGGTGGACAGTAATCATCCTTAAAGTAAGGAAAAGACGTTGGTTTGGGGTTTTTCTTCTTCTCTTTCAGTGACTTTAATGTTTTCTTCCTCCTTTTATTAGTTGGCTTCGTTGCAGGCATGGCAGAGGTGAGCTGTGGTTTGCTCGATGTTTTGGGAACTTGTGGTAGATGAGGTGTTCTGGTGTGACTCTTTGTATAAACGCCATCATTTTCCAGCTGTTTAACAGAGTTGGGTTCGCCTTCGTCAGCCCTGTATGGTTTCTTGGTGGGCTCTGTTGTGTTTGTTTGTATCTTTGTTCCTTCTGGTTTTGCCAAAACGTTCCCGTCCTTGGAAATGAGTCCAAACTTTGCTTTCATGTCTCTCCGCTGATTTGACTCTGATGACATTTTTGTTGATACATTGGAAGATGATTGAAGAATGCTTTGATGATGAAATGGACGAGCGGTGATATGCTGGATTGTAGCAGGGGTCTCTAGTTGATCAAATGATGTGGGCTTGATGTCCTTTTTTGTCATTTCTCCTTTTGCTGACATCTTTTTATCCCCATGAGTGTTCTCCCTTGCCTCCTTTCCTGAAACCAGCTTGTCTTTTCTTTCTTCTTCTACTATTTCCTGCCTCATTCTTTCCGTTTGATAATTTTTCTTTGATTTCCCAACCTCTTTATCCATCATGTCAAACAGGAAGGATTTCTTACTTTTTATGTTTTGCAACACAGTACTTGTAGGAAACATCTCTTCATTTTTTTCTGTAGAGTTGTGATTTTGACTCAGATTTTTAATTGTAGTTTGCTTTTCTGGCTTTATCTGTGAAGGTTGTTGCTCTTCTCTCTCTGTTATAGTTGGTCCTGATGATGCTGCAGATATAGACCCCAAAGAAAAACACAACAAAGATTTAATAATAGGGCTTAGTTTTAAGATTACTGCAGTGATGGTGCTGATCAGTGTTTATTTCCTTTGCAGAACTTTACCTGCACAGCTTCTAGTTTTTGGATCAGTTTAAAGGTTTGATTATCCTTAGATCCTCCCTAAAGACTGAGATGTTTGTAATCTGATACTTACTAGGATGCAGGACCTGTGAAAATCCTGAAACGATGAAGAACATCAGCAGGAATTTAACCACGTTCAGCATTTTATCTGTAGTCAGAATGATCTGTGGAGAAAAAAATAAACAACTTCTTACATTAATATTCAACTAATGATGCTTAAAATGTTATTGAGGATATTAGTTTGGTATTTTCTAAAGCTACAGTATCAGCAAAAAAAAAATACACCTTTATGTACGTATTGACCTCTATTATATCTTATTGGCTTATTTCTTTCTAACTTACATTTCAGTCACTTTATGTTAAAGTTAATGATCAACACATAATTATTTACCACTGTGCAAATTTATAACAAGAAAAAAATATGTTTTTTTTTTTAAATTGTTAACGTTTGTTCCATGTGCAGAAATATAAAAATCATGAAGGAGCTGTGCTTACCTGTCAGGACTGCAGTCTGAGATGAATCCAAATGGTTGAGAAGCTAAAATGTCCTGGAGAAAACCACTCTTTAACCCACACCCTACCATGCAAAGTGGACTTAAGTGATTTGTTTCAGGGGGGGCTTTCTGCATGGAAAGGTTTCACACACCCGCTCTAAAAAAGCAGAAGGTAATGACTCCTAAAATTCTATTATCTGGAAGGGAAATTTAACGGTCGGGCTCAACATCAGAGGAACCCGAGGGATCAATGACAGGAAGGGGAAACTTTAGGAAGAGGGGTCAGAGGTGACAGCTGTGCTTTTACAGTGTTTGCTTCCCAGTCATAATGTAAGGGTGACAATTAGCTCCTGGAAACTGACTGACCTTTGACCCTCCGGTTGAAATTCTCCCGTGCTTCTGCTAGTCCTCATCTATAAATTCAAACATCATGGTGCAGGTCTGTAAATGTGTTTTCTACATTATTCCAGATATCTTTTAATAAATTATAAACTGTGTCAGATTGCTGAGTGGATCTCAGAACCCTTCTTAGTTTTTAAGTTTTTGTCTTTTAAATCTAATAAAACGCTTCTCAAACATTTAATGCTGACATCCAGTGTTCATATTGTGAATTGTAAAAGTGTTTTTTAAGATGTAAAACTGCTTTGCAATTCATTCAAA
This sequence comes from Anablepsoides cearensis, assembly GCA_032275365.1. Lineage (NCBI taxonomy): Eukaryota > Metazoa > Chordata > Actinopteri > Cyprinodontiformes > Rivulidae > Anablepsoides > Anablepsoides cearensis. The sequence continues at coordinate 7,714,245 of JAUBOC010000063.1, forward strand.
GTCCACTGAGAGGCAGTATATACTAATATATAATTACTAAGTCTGCCTCATGGGGTTTGAACAAACACAACAGATGATCTTAATTCTGTTGTTGCTCAAGATTTAAAAACAAAACATTAATATAAATAATAAAATGAAGAGAAAACTGAGATAAAAGCTTTTAGAAAGAAATGATGAAGACCTTTTACTGCACTTAGCTGTGGGTTCGTATTTCCTGTCAATGGTGACGTAATGTATACCGGAGTATGTGTGAAACGCAGCAAAACCAACAAATATTCAGAAATGTGTTTGTTTTTAGCAATGTGTTCTCCCCCCCGTTTTCTCATTGACCTGCTTTAAAGCCAGTTTATCAGCCTCTGTGGCTTTGATACCTCGTCAACAGCTTCATAAAATCCCCTTCACAGACAAATCTCCCTGTCTGGACTTTTGCCTTCTGGCCAAATCACTTTTACAGTTGAGTTATTGTCCTCTGGTGCACAAGATGCCCCAACAGCTGACACACTAATTAAACCTACACTTGTCCTGTTCTTGGTGGTATCAACATTCTGTTTTCAGACGCAGGATGAAGATGCAGGATTTTTTTTAATATCTTGGATGATATAATGCTGGTTCTGGTTTTTGGGACAGATAATTGATGCGTCGCCTCAGGTTTTTTTTTTTTCTTTTCCTTCCACTCGAATATACGGTTTAATTTACAGGAAAAACACCGAACATCCATTTTGTGTTGCTTGAGGGCATAAAATCAGAGGGAAAGAAGGTGAAAAATGAAAAAAATAGCTATGAAATGGGGGGAGAAAAAAAAGCTTGATTGACAAATGTGGCTGTAGTGGGGGGGGGGGACAACAAACCCACCCCCTTCTGAACCGTTCCATCTGCTTGGAGCCTGTGTGCTGGCGTTGAAGTGGCGGTGGGGGGTTAACAAGGCTAAAGTCCAAAGGTCACAGACTGGGATCAATTTGTTTGACTGAGAGCGTCAGGCCTATATTTGACTCACAGCTCCACAACGGTACAACGCAAACGACGCCCCCCCCAACCCACCTCTCCCCTTCGTCCTTCTGTTATCCTGCCATAACACGTCCGTCACGTTCTGAGCGTCTCGGCTGAATTTGTGGCTGGCAAACTGGGAGCATCACAGCACCACTAACAGGGTCAGACCACTGATAGATTTTACACCGTTCAGCATGTTCTCTGGGTTTTTTAACAAAATTGCCATATGTTTACAAATGATCAAGACAAATGCTGAAAAAAACACCTGTTTTTTTAAAGTGTTCTGCTAATCCGCGTGTAGACATAAAGTAAAGATTAACTGACCAAGATAGTTTCTTTTTCGAGCATTAAGAGGCCTGTTACTGTCAAAGGTGAATGAACGTCTAGAATGTTCTTTAACAAACGCCAGGCTGGGCTCTCTCCTGATGTCAACATAAATCAAAGAAAAGTAGGAGTATTAAACTGATTCATCAGGAAGTGCTGTACAGAATATTTCTTTTTTTTTTTTTTTTGAGTAAACATCCAAATGTTGTTTTTCCTCTCGGGGGTTTTGGGAGTAAATCTTGGAGGCCGTCACAACAGTCACTGTGTTGACTTAGCCTTGCTCAGGATAGCTCCAGCAAATTAAACTTTGTGTTTTTGTTTCACCGCTGAGTTCTCGACATGACCTGCTTGAAACAGAAATCTGGAAGGATACTTGTGAAGCAAAATCTCCTTTTCATGCTTTGAGTTTGAAGCCAGAGTGAACATCTTACAGTTGAAACTCCACACACACGTATAAATGTTAAATATTCTAATATATTGTGGACTAATTCCAGCATAAATCCGTGATTTACTTTATGATTAAGCGGCAGGTGAAGAATATGGACAAAAGGCACCAGGATGTCTACAGGAGCTGCATTGTTCCAGCAGGACGCGCAGACAGATGGGTAGACAAGGTTTTTGCTGGATGTGGGTCATTGGTCTGGTTGAAAATTTTCCATTGCTTTTAGACAATCTGTCACTGTAAACAACAAAGGTCAGAGAGTGGTAATTAAAATATATTTCTCTCACTGATAATTCAGTCCTAATAGGGGAAAAACGTAAACATTTCTAATGCTGGTTTTCTTTATAAAGTTAGCAATTTAATGCTAATATTAAAGAACATTGAACTGGTATTTTTCAGTACTCACTATTTTCTTGATTTAAGACACCTAAATGTCATAATTTGGGCTAAGCTCAAAATAGAAAAGTTCTGTGTCAGCTCAGCACATATTAGTCGAACAAGTTCAATGCAAAATATTGGTTTCATGCTAATAAACACAGATTTGCAGCTGTTTTCCAGAGTTTAACTTTTTCCATTCTTCTTTTTCTTCTGTCGACTCTTCGGTTCTGTCTTGTTATCTTCTTTAGACTTTAATGTTTCCCTGCAATCATGTCATTCTTTAAAAAGAAAGCAGAAAGGGAAGAATAAAACAGAAAAATAAATGGAGTATGGGGTATTTTTGAGGCTTATGAAAAGAAAAAATGCTCACAGTTAAAGAGAAAAACGAGAGAAAGTTGCGCAGATAACTTTTTGTTTGACTCTTTGTGTCTTTGTGCGTGTGTGTGTGTGTGTGTGTGTGAGAGAGAGTGTGGTAAGGGGCCCTTGTTATTATCTCCTGCTGCTTTTCAATGGAACAGCTGTAGGGGCCTCCAGCTGCCTCCGAACAAGGCAGCAGCCTGCCTGGTAACTGCGCTCCCATTGGTCCATTTTCCTGCCGCCTGTGACCAATTGCGCGAGCCGCACCTCCAGGAAGCTGCATGTGGGGGAGAAAAACACAACACAGAGGGAGAGGAGGAGAAAAAAAAACTGTGAGAAAGTTTTGTTGTGAAGAAAAAAACACAGCAAGGAGTTTAAGATTTGAGCTCATGTTTCCAACATGGAGCGATCAGACAGAGAGTAAAGAAACTACTCATAAAAGTTTTATGGTATCATGAGCCTATCCTTCTTTTAGACTCCAAACTATTAATGAAAGCAAGTTTATTGGAAGAACTTTGCAATGTTTCACAAAAATATCCACATTATGGAAAATAAGAGAGAAAATGCGAGTACAAAAAGCAGAAAGACGTTTCTTTGGATCCTGTTGAGTCAAAAAGGTGGTGACTTGTTTTTCCCTTGAGCCTGCAGGCTTTGTGTCTGGCAGGCCGAGACATGCCAGTTAAAACCAGTGTTTCCAGGGCTTTGACTGGGCTTACTGGGGGATGGTTGAGTCACAGCTATCGACTATAATAGGTGTTTGTTTTACAGTAGCTGTGACGCATGCAGTTGCTAGATGTGAAGCGAAGACAAAGTTAATTACGAGGACTTCAGCATGTGGGTGTCCGTGCAGTATGCACAGTTTTTGTCCTGTTTAGTGTTTTAGAGACAAGTGGGTGGACTCATCTGCAACCCTGCAACCACCATGTCTTTATGAGAACCTTCGACGCGCACGGCTCCTCTCTTTCCCCCCTGGAGGTCACACCTCCTCCAAAACGCTAGAAAACAAGATGTGAAGCGGCGCAGACGGCTGTATGATGTGGTGAGGAGGAGGAAAGCTGTATCCTTTCGCAGGCCATGCAAAGAGTGCGAAACACTTCTAATAAGACAGATAGACGCTCGTATCTCTTTTCAACGTTTGCGCTTCCTTTTGTCAAAAAAATAATAAATCATCAGATTTGTAAAATGATTTGCTGACACTGCAGCATAGCAGCACAGACTGATGACACTATAAACACAACTTAGATTACACTGAAAACTTTCAACCAGGGTAGGAGTTTGTGACTAAATCTGGCGCAATGCACACATTTTTTGATTAAAAAATAAATAAAAAAATAAAAAAACCTTTACTTGCTTTGGTAAGATTAAGATTTTCTTCTTAAAATCTTAAAATATTTTCAGGATGAGCTTTAGTTGAACTCTTTACAATTTTTTTTCCTTGTGGTAGCAACCAGTTGGCGACGTGTTTGCACCCTGCCCTTCCTCAAGGACACACACCAACAGTCGGTCATGTTGATGAGCTGCTTCGCTTTAAAAGGCAGCGACTGTTGCCCGAGGCGCAGAGAGCCTGTTACCCTGAAGTCACCGCAGCTGTTGAAGAGGGTGGGGGACAGCGAGCGCTGGCACACAGCCATGGGAAAGAAAAAGAAATAAAATGTATATCTGATGTTGGTCTAAAATACTGAATGTACTGTGCTACAGGCTAATGTGGCAGTTTCCTCCTGCTTCTGTTCTGACGGGGCTAATATTTTGTGGGATGTTCCTGGATTGTGGTTTAGTTGTGACGGCTGCACAAATCTGTGCTGACTGTAAGTTCTAACAGGATTTTACTCAAACAATAACATCTTTTTTTAAATTCAGATCAATAATACCCCCCCCCCCCCCCCCACACACACACACACACCCTGCTCTTTCTGAGACGACATGCATGAGAAAACAGCTTCAATCTGCTCCCCCTGTGCAGTGCCCAGACAATCCCAACATAATCCCCAAAGTCCAGTCCAGGATTACAGTGTCTGCTCTGACCACCATCTCAGCATTATCAAAATTAGTGAACTATACGTGAACTATATAAAAAAAAAGCGGCCCCCCAAGAACTTCCACGCTTTCCTGTGTGAAATCCGTACAAAGTGTTTCAGGCGTCGTTTTGTTTTCCAGGAAACAGAGACTACACCTGGCATTTCCCTAGATTAGCTGGAGTGGGGTCGATTTAGGAAGATCATCCGCACACAACAACAAACAAAGCATTTAGCTTAATTTCTTCTTATCTGACTGAAGTGGGAACAACATGCTAATTCTAAACCGCAGACCTGTTTTGTTTGGTGATTACAATTATGTTGCCATAGGAACTGTGATGTTCATTTCTCGCTGGATGTGTTGTGATGTGGAGCTCCTGCTGACGGTTGTTATTCAGCATCAGTGGAGGAGCGTTTGCTCTAAAGGCTACATGCAAGGCAGGGAAAAGAAGAAGAATGAATCCATCCATCCATCCATCCATCCATC
>JAUBOC010000063.1:7732994-7748746 GCA_032275365.1 Anablepsoides cearensis
AAACCACAAGTCTGCAGTCATGTAGTATATCTGAACACTTTCAGCCGAAGAAATATTTTAGAATCTATTCAGAACAGTATTAGTATTTTCAAATGAACCAAACCCTGTGAACAACCTGTCACCTATAGAGGCGCTGCACGAGAACCACTGAAGGAAACAACACGAAAAACCTCCGAAGAAGAAAAGGTCAGAAAATGTCAACAAAAATTAAGTGACGTCAGATTTTCGAGGTTGTAGGACTTTCCTTTTGTCTTTGGCGCTCTTCAACAATGGACTCAGCATGAGCGGAAGATGAGGCAGAGCCATGGAGAATGTTGTGTTTCACACAAGGCAGCTAAAATAGTTTCATATATGAGGCAACATGCACCAAGTAGGAGTGCACCCAGATTCACAGCAGTGATGTCCACCTTATACAGACATCCAGCAAGTTATTTCAGTAACTTTATTAATACTCAGAATGCCCTGTGTTATGGTCGGCTTCCTGCTTTTAGAGCCATCTCTGGTCCGCTTGTGCATTCGAATCGAGACCTAAATTTGTAGGCAGAGTTTGTTTTTTTGGTCGGCATCAGAGTTCAATTGTGCACCTCCCCAAACAAAACAAACTTTCTATGCAAACAAACTAGAGTTTGATTAAAACAGGTTGAGATCATACCTTTGAAATCAAAGGTTTTTGTGAGTTCAGAAGTATAAAGCTGTCCAAGTCAAAGTGTAACGCTGCTATGCGTAAATATATGTACGACTGGGACTTTTTGTACAATTGAAACCTGAGATAACCTTTGTTCTCGGTTAGTGGTAATAGTATGGATTTGCTTGCTGTTTGTCATGTCTGAGAGATAAATATTACTGTCTGTCTGTGGCAATGATAATGTTATCATTACTGGCTTTTATGTAGACGTGCAAGATAAAAGTTTTGGGTGTTCCGCCTGGTGCCTCTATATTTTAAAGAGTTTACACTAGATTTTTCATAAATGAAATAAATAAATTAATTAATTTCTCCTTTAATTTTTAACACTGTGAACAAATTCCCTGTGCAAAACTTTTAAAAAGTAGGTCAACTTAAAACAAATGTCCAACTCACTTTAATGTTTAATATGTGATTTTATATGAGATGGCCTTGCAGATCAGAGAGTAAGTGCTTCCCGTTTTATTTCCTTACATCCAGCTTGCAGCTTTACCAGCCCTGCTGTCAGCACAAGAACATGAAATCCTTCATTTTCATCTGTGAAGACGCACGGAGCCATCTCCCTGGTAACAACACTTAAACTCTGCTGTTGCTAGCAGGATTCGGCCCTTTGTGACGCAGGTTCCACAGTTCAGTAAGTCCACCCTGTAATCTGACAGATAGCAGAAATATAATGATGGGACTGAGGAAAAGTTCCAGGATCAAGAAGGGCAGCAGACGAGGATTTGTATTGTTCCTGACAAGAAAATGGGTTTATGAAATCAAAACAGACTTATTTGACTTGGACCAGAAAAGGAGGGAGTCTTTGAAATGGTTAAACGTTACATCACAAAATGTTATGTAAGCACAAACAATGTTGATACCAAGCTAGCAGGTACAACAAGAAAATGCAACACCGTGTCCCCAGGAAATAGAATTTATAATTAAAAGATAATAACTTGAATGAAAACCAAATCTCTGTCCTGAGTTTGATTATTTTTCCCCTCCCTGAGCCCTTTGCTTGTTCTAATTTGTATAAACAGAAACATAAATGAACACACAAGCGCAACAGTAAAACAATGGAGCTTTGAGGTCCATCTGAGAAACAAAGTCTCTCCCAGTTGGAGGAGGATTTCCTTATTTGATCTTTCTGAGTCAGGCATGCTGGGATTCTGTTGCTTCTATGGGGACACTGAGCTTGGATTTCTTACAAAAGTTTTAGATTAAAAAAAATACACAACTAAAATATGCCCAACCTGGTGAGGTTTAATAGTTTATGAGACCCAAAGGGTGCAGGTAAGGTGCTTTATGAAGGAAACAAAAACACTGACCATAACAGAAAACCTGGACATACATTTAAAGACCTGACTGAGGCTAATTACTGGCGTGATTAATGAATGGAAACAGCTGGGGTGATTACAGATGGCTGACAGGTGTGTGTGACAGGCAGTGCAGATATGGAACAAACACAGTTCGCTGTGATCAATTATCTGAGATTGGCTCAGTTATTTGATACGATATGAGGTTTTTTTTTTAAGTTGTTAGTAAGAGAATCGTTTCAGTGCATTTCAGTTGGTTGGTAAGGAGGTAATGCACACCCAAAGTTTTTTTTGCCAATCTTCTATAAAAATTTAAAAAGAAGAAGAAGGTGGAACAAACAGAAGACTTACTGTGAAACTGAATAAGTAATAAAAATAAAAACCAAGGTTTTGTCCTACATGTTTTTTTTCTGCTGCAGTTTAAAGTTTTAAATGTACAATTATTGCTTAATTTATGAAGTATTTTTATTCACAATACCTAATTTTACTTATATGTTGTACTTTTGTTGAACATCTTCTGAACCTCTTCAGTTTTTATGGTTTCACCTCCGTATATGAATGTGATGCTTGTTGCAGTCCCCACGAACTTGTCACAGAATATTTTTAATCTAGCTTTTCTTTAATATCATGAAACACATTGAAACAAAGAATGCTTAATTAATTTCAATAACTTCATTGTTTTCTGCATTTAAACTGAGGCTGTAAATGACTTAAAGCTGGTGCGATGATTGACCAATTAGAAGCAGGTGTGGAAGGAAGCAGAAGGGAAGACTAATGTGAAGTTAGCTAATTAAGGAAACAAATGATTAAATTACAAACAAACAAACAAGACCAATCTAATAGTAACAATATAAAAGATGACACTTTTGAATGAGAATAGATTCCATAAAACTGCTTTAGCATAGCAAGGCCACGCTGGGACAAAATATCTCAAGGTTGGCTCTATTTTCATTGCAGCTCACATTCTCACATGGGACGGTGGTGACATATTGATTCAGTGTTCTAATATGTGCATAAATAACTGTAAAGATACAATACCTATGAGCCTCATAACAGCCCGCAGTCGTATAAGCACACACAAGCACAGATGGCAGCCAATACATCTTCATAAATTGGATGTGCCATTGTAAATTTCTGGAATGTATCGAACGACCTAAGTGCCTCTTCAATATTTAACCCGATGGAAATGACTGGTATAAACACACACTCATAAAAGAGGCTATATTAAGCATGTTAGAGGCAAGGCCCTCTGTCATGGCCCTAATTTGTGGAGACAGTATTTTACACTGATGTTTATTTCATCCCTGTTGGGTGAAACGTGTTTTCTTTAGCTCTTCCACGTGTATAGCAGAATTAGGAAACCAAACCCCAGCGTGCTGAGCTGAGAATATTCAAATCTTCGCTCCAGCGGAAGATGAGCCAGTGAAGGTGTGAGCGTAGTCAAGCTAAAGACAGGATTGTTTCTGAGGACACGCTCGCCGAATCCACAAAAAACCCCAATCTGAGAGGCGGCGAGCCTCCTGGGGGTATTGTGTGGGTGAGTGTGTTTTATCCATCTGTCCCATCCTGCCACCCCTCCTTCATCTCTTTCTCCTCCCCTGTTTCCTTCCTTTCATCTCCAGGTGGGTCTACTCCAGCCCACTGCATGCATACATTAGAGCTTTCTTGAAGTGAGCCAACCTTGGGATGCCCTTTAGTTTCCATAGCAGCAAGCGGGGTAAGCCGTGAATCATTCAGATTCGGCGAGCTATAGAGCGGCGGCTTTTATCAAAGCGCCATTGATTTCTGCATCTCCTCACGTATTACAATGAGAAATAAGCAAGGGAGTCTTTCTTTGTAACTTGCAAATGGATCCGGCTGTTGGGTAGGAATCTAAATGGAAGATGAATGGTTGAAATTATGCGCTGTTGGTTCTTGAAAGTGAAATATAAAGATGTGGAAGCTTTGGACAACGGATTCTCCTTCAGATCTCACAGTGGTTCTCAAAGTTGGGGTTGAGACTTCATTGTGGGTCCTATCAAGGTAGGATTTTGAAAGGATTGTCAGAATTATTGCATTTAAAAATGACTACTAACCACAACTTTTTGGCCTTAGTTGTTACAAAATAGTAGGGTTAGGGATGAAGTTAGCATAATGAATAGTGTTACTATTATGTGTTTATTACCCAAGAACAGTTATTTTATGGGTCAAAAGTTGAAAGGTTTGGGAACAATAGCTGTAGCAGCTAGTACCTTGTGATGACTTCTATCTCAAAGTACTCAAAAAAAATGTTGTTTTTAATATCTGACTCACTTTGTCCTGAGCCTGTTGACTGTAAAGGTTGATCGTTTTCGAAAGAAAATGAATAACGAGGGAAAATTATGAGCAAAAATGGCTACAACTGTTTTGAAGGAACCCCTCGGGTAGTTAAACGTATTCCGTTTGATGGGGGCTCTTCAATCTGCTTTAGTACATCATCAGGTTTCATTTCCCCAGTAGGCTACTTCTGCTTAGAATTAAATGCTTAATTGGAAAAACTAACTAACTTGTATATCAGCTGAACGTAGCTGGAAGTGCAACAAGACGCTGATGTTTTTTGCATTTCCCAATTTCCCAAATAGACAGAAGGTGTTAATAACAGTGCAGCCCCATAATAAAGAATGTCCTCTGTGTGTCATTGATGCATTGATTTGTGTTTTTTTTAAAAGAATCCCTCAATCAGGGACAGCAGTGCTGTTTTATCCAGCAGCAAAAACCATTTTGTATTTTGAAGTTTCTGTCCTAAGGCACATATGAGCACTGAAAAGAGAGGTTTGAGGCAGGAAAATGGAGAGATTAGATGTTTGAGGAGTCGGGGGGGATAAGTAGATACAGATCCTGTATCAACACACTGTCACACAGATCTACACACATACGCACAATGGATTTAGGAGGTGATGGCCCAGTGGCCTTTGCTCTTTAAGCTGAGCCATGATTAGATCTCAGCCACATGAGGGAATGATCTCAATTCTGAGCTGTAAAATCATTTAAACAAATGGTTTTTCTGTTTAAAAGGAAGAAAAAAGGGGTAAAGAACTAAAAACAAATAAAAACTTTGCAGTGGTTTCTGTATGTGTAGTATTCCATTTACCTCTTGGAATTGAGAATAATCAATTACAATTGGAGTCCCTCCTCCTCCTCCTCCTCCTCTCTTCGCCCTCATCCCCCTTGTCTGCCTTGATCCATCCCAAAGTGTATTCCAGCTTTCCAGCCCCACTGATTGAACGTCAATCTCTTCTCATGCGTTGACGTCTGCGCACGAGCTGAATATAGAGACGTTGTGACATTTCAGGTGCCCTTTGTTGCCTGGGGTTGCTGCGAGACGCCGATAAAAGACTCAACAAGCTCAGTCACAGATCAACCTTTCGGGGGCTGGAGGAGGTGTCTATGGGTGGGGGGGGGGGGGATGAAAAAGAAAAGAGCTTCTGAAGCTCAAAGAGAGGGGTGGTGGCGGCGGCGGGAGAGGAAAAAAAAATCAAAACATGAGTGGGATGTGATGACGCCAAGTGTTGCTGAATTGCAGATGACAGTGAAAGAATGGTGCACATGGGTTCCTGTGTCGCACTGAGCTCCTTTTTTTTTTTTTTTTAGATTTTATTCAATACAAAAATAAAGCAAGTGGAACACGAATGAGACAGATTGACCATACTGCCAGAGCTTCAGGCCTTTGCATACCCATGAATAATACAATGAGCAGTCACCAGTTGTTTTTTTTCCCTCCCCCCGCTGTCTGTCTGCTCACCACTTCAGTGTTTGGGACTAAAGCTGGGCGATAAGTCTGCTTTGGCTGACGTAAACCATGACAAAATTTGTCATTTTGTTTTCACTGGAGCTCCAAACGCCTGTTCTCGACACAAACTAAGAAGCAGCTGGGAGGCAATGTTAAAAAATACAGCTGTTCCAGCAAAAACTATACAGATAGTCAATCGATGAAAAATTAATGGAATAAATTATTGCATATGTCGGAGACAGCGAGGAGACACAGGCGGCACTCTGTAGCTAGCCATTATAACTACTGTATATAAGATTCAAGAGATTCAAGATTCAAAATTCTCTTTATTGTCATTCAACATAACATCAGGGATGCACTGTAGAACGAAATTATGATGCATATTAGCACACGACATAGACAGCTTGATAAACTATAAAGTAATGTAAAGTTTGAGAAACTAAGTTTAAACAAGTAGAGTATTTTAGGCATATAAAAACAAAACAGAAACAAATATATAGTAATAAAAAGAAAATAGAGTAGAAATAGAGTGAGGTAGAATCTAGATCAAGATCAAGGTAGAGGTATTTTTAACTAAAAAAATATTTGGTAAGGTGCGTACATTTGTATTTGTGCAATATATAACAGTTAGTGTGCAAAAACAATGACCAGGTAGATGAGATACAGGGAGTGTTTGGTCAGCAGCTGAGCAGATTAAAGACAAAAGCTTTCTGAGCAGGTAGATGACATTGTAATTCAGACTTGGGTGTTATGCAGTGTAAAACAATATTTGTCAGAAACAGTGGGGGCCAAATGGGTAGAGACCAAAAAAATTCCTATATAATACAAAGACTTTTTACCCTTTGTGTATTTTTTATCTATGCAGCCACACAGACACAATGCTTAATTAATTCTTAATCAATGCTGCTCGCACAATGCTTAATTATTTCATAATTAATAAGAAGACAAAGTGTCCAAACCACTAACATAACCATCGTCTGGAGCTGTTCAATAACAGTGTCGCAGAGGACAAGGAGATATCTGTGACTTGGAAGAGTGTGGCATGAACAGCAGCTGATGCAACGGGCTGTAATCGCAAAGCTGTCAGATACACACCGAGGTGCGTGTGTGTGTGTGTGAGTGTGTGTTGATGCTGGAAGATATTATAGATAGCAAGAAAACCCATTAGTTCTGTTACACGAGTGACCCAGAACTAATCAGCAGCAGTTCATCTTCATTTGGATGCTGCTTGTGTGGCGAACAGCAAATAACATAATTAGTACAATTACACAATATTTCATTAGAGTGGCCCTCCAATAAAAACAAAATCAAAACTACTTTAAGCCAGAAATCTTTACATAGACATTTTATCTGGTTTAGAAATGTATGGCCACTCTTTAAAAGAGTTAAACGTGTAATGCAAGCTTCCTAATCACTGTTAATTCACTGACATAACATGTTCCTGACAATATCAAAACAGCAGAGAAGCACCAATAAAAGTAATGGTTTTATCTAAAGAATCGGAGACAAGTGTCCTCTGTTGTCTCCTGAGACGTGATGCTTATCTGTAATTTACAGTGAGCATCCAGTATCCCAGTGTTCAGCATTATGTAACGTCTGTCTTCCCATGTTATTTGCTTATGTAAACAGCATCCTGCTGTTCGTTCGGGTGACTCATTCTTGCTCAAACCTGCGATTTGTGGGTGGCTTTGTGTTGTTCAGTGTGCTCTTATATCAAGTATGAACCAAACGAACGCTTGCAAAAAAAGATGCAATCGAAAAAGAACGACTGCACACCAAACCCCAGCAAGAAACCTTGACCTCGGACAGCTCGCAGTGATTGGTTGTTCAGGGACAATTGTGATAGATGTATTCTATAAGTGAATTAAAAAAAAACATTGTATATCCTTTATTTCCATCACTCCTTTGTTGCTTTTTTTCCTTTTGTATTTCTGCATGAAGCTGAGGGGGATGTCCATGATCGCATGAGGAGATAAAGTGAATATTAATGGAGCTGTATGGTGGGTGGAGGCCCGACTGGCTTACTGTAACAGAGGTAAATTAGTGCCTTGGGCTAAATGCAGCTTTTTGAGACTTACTAAACCAAAACAAGGGAAGGCACACCCTGTCAGGTAAGCTTTTTCATGTGCAAACACTGCCAGGATAAAGCCTTGCAGGGGACCATCAGGTGACAGATGGGTTCATAGAAAGAAGAAAAAAAAAACATTAGTGACTGGATCGTCTCTTTACATAACAGTCACTGCTGTTTTTTGTTTTGTTTTTTTTCATTTTTTTCATGATTTCGAACACACAAAACAAGTTCTATTGCATTTGTTTTTTTTAGTTTTAAAAATGTTCTCAAACATTTCCTCAAAACCTGGACCTTTTCAAAGAAAGACTAAATAAATTCATTTGTTTTGATAGACTGGCTCAAGTTCACCCAAAACTTTTAAGTAGATATTTTTGCAAGGACTCTGCCATCGCTTGCTCATTTATTTTTTACTAAATATTGAGTTTGAAGTATTTTACTTGAATGTGAATGAATCGTTTAGAGTACCATTGACCCGTGGTTATTCATATACTTGGAAAATTACAGTCATTGCATTTACAATATCATTTTGAAAAAACATCTTCTATTTTAATATTTTTTTTGTCAATGTCCATGATGCTTCTGTCTTTTTGTTTGGTTTGTATACTTCGAAACTTAATCAACTCAAATTCTGATAAAAACAAGTCACACTGGGTAAATAATGTAACGTCAGATGCTAAAATTGACTTTTGTACACCAGTTTGTCAGCATGCTGACAAAGAATGACATACTTGTATGTATATACATCCTAAATGTTCATGGTAAAGACCTAAATGAAGAAAGCAAAATTATTAAATAAACGGTCACTTTATCCATAATTCACCTGTAGCCATAACACTAACCTAGGAGGTTGCTGTGGTAAGCATTCCTCACTGACACTGGTTTCCTGCACCTAAATAAAGATGACAAAATGAATGGTTTAAGACTTCTGTGAATGAACTCTGATCAAAATAAATAAATAAATGAATAAATAAATGAATAAATAAATAAATAAATAAATCCCAATTTCAGGACATGAAATTGACAAAGTCATTAGTGAATTTCCGTACATGCACCTTTTTGAGGTGTGAGAGTTGTAAATAACATTCATTTCTGCCAATATTACTTATCAGCTGTATTAAAATACATATATTGTTTTACTTTTGTGTCATATTTTCAGATTTCCAGGCCATCAAACTCAATAATTACGTAAATGTAACAGATTAAACTCATTTTGATCCAAGTTCTTCCTCTGGGAATGCTTCATTAGTGCGTCAGCTTGATGACGGCACATTTGACACAAATCAAATCTTTATACATTTGATATCTAGATATTTTGCACTCACTGAACATCACTTCCTCTTGGACCAAAACGTTTTTCTCAGTTTCACCTATTTTTGATTTCATATCAGGTTGAAAACTTTGACAAAGATGTGATTAGAGGTCACCACCTTCTCATCAGCGACAGGATTTCCTCATCTCAAACTCTGCTGCGATGCTTCAGTTTGTAAGTGATGGGCTAGAAACTAGAAATAATGGGGTCTTTTGCCCTCCCAGTGGGTCTTGAAGGTGCTGTTTGGGGGGATGGGGGTAATTTTGCGCTTTGTGCTCTTTGTTTCACACACACAAACAGCAGCTCTTACTCCTGAGATGGAATAAACGAGCAGCCCTTTTTTCCCTCCCTGTCGCTCTAATATGGATGAAGTAGCCACTTGGTGAGTTGACGACCCTCATTTCCACCCTGGCGAGTGTGTGTCCCATACAGCTGGAGCTGATGTAATGCATTAGCAGGAGCTGCAACTCTGCCTCCGCAGATGATGCCACCTGAAGAACAAAGGCTGCCACTGATATGAAAGGACAGTAAGAAGCACCTGTTTCCACAGTTAGGCCGACGCATTAACAAGCGTGCAAAACAACACCTGCAAAAGTTGCAGACAGTTGCATTATTCAATTTTGTTAAATAATCTTGGGCTTAAAAACATCTTTAACAGAATTTTTTTTTTTATAACTAAAAAACACAATTATTTTTAGTGAACATGTTGAGTCAGTAGAATAAACATGTTTTTGTAGTTAAAATACTGCAGATGTGTGACTTTTTGGGGTCAACTGATTGTAAACATTTAGCAATCAAAATAGTTAAAGTGACCGTTATCTGCAGTGAACTTTGGACAGAGTCTATGTTAAACATTAACTACTTCAAGGTGTTTTATCGAAGCCCGGACTTCACATTATTGATCATGTAATTACTTTATTACGAACACTGGCAGGATATTAAAAGATAAAAATCTAATTTATGTTAGGATTTAAAATATTAAATTTATTACTTTGACTACATTAATAAACTCCTCATTCTTTAAGTTTAACATCACTTGCTCATATAACAAAACAACAGAGTTAAATGTACCTAAAACTTGGTTCCATAAAAGTCTCATGGCCATATGATTTTCCGTTTGGATTGTTCAGAAACACTCTACTATGTGGGGATTTGGCAGCCCACCACTCTTCACACTCCTGCATGAACAGTATGGAAAAAGCCCATAGACCAGTTCAGGGTTTGTGTATGAGAAGCGGCCAGTTTGAGTGTGTATGTGAGGTAACAAACTATCCAAAATGTGTGTGTGTGTGTTCCTGGAGAAGGCATATGGGCACAGAGACGACCATCGGCCAGCCTGGCTCATGTTGCAGCTACCTCGCGTTCACCTCCGGGAGAACAGCAGATGTCACAAGAACATGGATGGAGACGGAGATAACACACACACACAAACACGAGCATAAAAGTATGATGCAAGGTTCCACGCTTACATAAGCGAAAACGTGTTTATGCATTTTGGCATTTGCTGTCTGAACACATCGTGTATCGCTGATATTTTTTTTATCAGAAAATGGATTAATAGATGTTTTAAAACCTGCTTAAGCTCTTTGCACCGTGATAAAGGCTAAATGAAGACAGCTCGACTCCCAGCAGGCAGATTGTTCCACAACCTGAGAGAAGGAGAACAAATGTGCATATTTTTTTGTGTGTGCTTACAATAAAAGTGAGCTGGTGCAGGGGCATATACAAATAATGAAAACTACCCTGGATTTGAATATTCAAGATGGCCACTACTGCTAATTTAAAACGGCTATAACTCCGCTATTTTTAGACATATTAAGTTGAAATTTGGTGTGGTGGGAGTTGCTATCACCAACATAATAGTGCAAATCATAAATGTAAATTAGCATCCACATGATATGCAATATTTTACAAATAATTCTTCAAGTTCCTCCATTCTATTGCTATGTTACATGTCCTTCTGAGGTATATAAAGTACTTCAAAGACATAACTAAAAATACTTTATTAGAAAACAATTTTAGTAAAAATGAATTTCTCAAGAAGAGTATTTAAGTAAAAGTCATAAAACTGCTCACAATAATTGGGAAAGTAAAAGTAATTTTACACACATGCTAAGAAATGAAGTGTTGAATTTACTTAACTAAGTGTAGTAAATTGGGTTACACTTACTCAACTTGGTTTAGTGAAATCAGTGACTGAAGTTAATTGAACACTTCATATTTTAGAGTGGTTAAACTATTCATGATGAGTTTTGGTCATATTCAAATTTGTAGCAAGTAAAGAACTTAGTCATTTTTATACTTTAATTGTAACAAAATAAAAGTAACTGTTAACAAAAATGTAAAATTACATATTTTTAAAGAATTACTTAAGTACTGTAACAAAGTAGATGCAAATACCATCCCCACCCCACTTGTCAGTCTTAGTGGCACCTGAGGTGGCCAATCAGGTACCAAGGGTGCCGCCCTGCATGCCTCTCTGGCTCCGCCCCTGAAGCAAAACATTACATGTGTAGCTTAATGTTTCATGAAAAACAGAAACATTTAACTCTTTTATTTTCTCTAAACCAACATTCCTGCTCTAAATAAAATCATCTTAGCAGTCTCAAAATATGGTAAAACTGTAATAGGAGCAGAACAACAATAAAACACTCCGTCACAAATAACAGGTCCAAGAAACTGATTTACTCCAGATGTCAAGAGAATGACAAAATATGCAGAAACCCCCCCCCAGAAAAAATGATGTGAGTAGCTTCTGATAAATACCACAGGAAAAGAGAAACACATTTTGCCAACTTTGCAAAGCAGCGACATTTTTGACTTTCAAGAAAAAAAAAAAAGATTTCATGTCTTATTAAAATAACAAAATGCTCTAAACTCTGAGGCAATGATAGATTTCTATAATTTAGATTCTCATATATTAGAAACCATACAGACATTTTTTTAATTACTCATATTTTCTTAGCCCAGACATTATTACTTTAGGTTAATATATTAACACATTATTATAACAAAGAGTTTAAATGAAATCATAAAAGGTGTTTTGTGGTAAAGCTTCCATTATAACATGCAACTTCGAATGTATTGTTTTATAGTTTACTTTTACAAATGTTAGGTTTAAAAAGACATCACTGAGATTATAAAGAATAAGATATTCAATGTTAGTGCAAATTATTATTGAGTTGATAGATTACCATCTTTAATAACAGCAGAGGTGCCTGCTCATTGCAACTCCTCTGTTTTACTGGAACTCAGCACCCACACAAACACAGAGCAAAAGCTGCAAACATCCACAAGCCGAAACAGAGACAGTGGTTGTCTTTGTCTGTCTTCACAGTGTACGCCTCAGCCACAAGAAGAACACACAGACGCAACGTGAAACGTCCGTGTTGAGCGCACAACAAAACAAGCTTGTGCTTACACATGCAAGCTGAGCGGTGTAAGTGGGTCACCTCTCAATGGGAAGGAGGATAACAATGAAAAAAAAAAATATATATATATAAAGCAAATGTTGTTGTCCTACTGGAACCTTCAATCTGCATCTGATAATTAGCTGCCCAGCAGGAAATTGCAACACTTGTTTTCTGAGCAAAACCCCCTCCAGATTAGTTTTGTAAAAAATAAAATTAGAAAATCTCTGGCTAGTAAACATTTTTCCTGTGTGGGGGCAGGGAGGTGAAAGGTTGAGCTGCTGTCCAGTCTTTTATCCTTCTGTCCATGTGCACAAGCTTTATTCTTTAGCGGCTACACTGTGGTTCCAATCTCCAACCTATGTGGCCATTGGCTGTCCACTCTTTTAGTGTACAACCATGAACTAATGCCTTTAACACCGAAAAACAAGATTAAAGCCACAGATTATGAAGACAATGGGATGGCCAAATCCAAAACTTGGCCTCCGATGCCTCATCAGTTTTAAGTAGGCCTACTGTATGATGACCTGTCCCTGTTATTGAAATTTCACTGGCCTTTATGTTTCCACACAAACACAACCTCTCTCATGTTTTTGCCACGTGCTCTCTGAGATGCACCAATCTTTTTTTCTCTCTCTATTCCATGTTGATGTTCCCTTTTTGACTATTTTCTTTTTCTTTGTTGTTTGAGCCAAGTGGATGTGCATGCTGGGTTGCCCTTAGAGGACTTTCAAAAAGTACGGGGGGGGGGGGGGGGGGGTTAAGTAGGCACCTGTCTGGCCTTTTTCGCCCACAATGGACCAAATATGGCTTCAAACGGCACTGAAGGTGGACTACGATTAAACTATGGCTTGGATTGGAATTTGAGAGGAGATTTGCTGTCTTTTGTTGAATTATATGACATGAAAACATGAACAATGAAGTATCCAGACATTACTGAACATGATATGAGGATTTAAATACCCTGGATTTCCACAAAAAGAGCAGAAGTAAAAAGAAACAAACAATACCTGACTTTGGAAACGAAAGAAAAAAGAGATGAAATATCTGTCAAAATGAACTTTGTAAAATCAATTATAAGGCACCCAGTTTTGGGAAATGAATCTGCTTAAGAAATAAAATTTAATTAAAATTTAATGGCATATATACAAAACTAGACAAAAAGACATAGAACGTGTATCACACTTAAAATGTAATAGATCTGCAGTGATTATTCTAGACCACGTGTCAAAATCAAGGCATGCAGGCCAAATGTGGTCTGTCACTGCATTGCTTTAAAGCCAGGATTGACCATAAACTACATTTTCCATAACGCATGTTAATTATTTTGAAGGCAAAACGACAGCATCCCACCACTAGGTGGAGGTGCACAGGTTTCAAAAGTAGCAAATTAAAATCTCCATTTTGCTGCATTTTCACTGCATGTTTTTGCTGTGGCCCAGTTGTACTGAAAAGTGGTAATTTCCCATTTACAAGTCGTAAAATTGAACTGGAACGCCCCTCCAGTGGGAATTCCACATCAATAAGCGGGAAAGTTCAGAGTTCAAGATGGCCGCTACTCAAACTCAACAGTAAGTAAAACTCTTACTTTTACTTGTAATAGTATTTCAACACGTATTACTTTTCAGTGTTTATAAGAGGACATGCTCAAACATTGTTTCCATGCACAAAATACCACGTAGAGCTCAGTTATTGTTTGATTGAGATGAAGAATGTGATGCTTTATGTGTGGTCGACGTTAAATATGAAACATCAAAGGTAATCACAACTGACCCTTTGATGGAAACCATAAAGCTCATGTGGCCCTCGAAGAAAATGAGTTTGGCATCCCTGGTCTAGACACACAACTGTTGTTTGATGTTGTCTGTCCAACATAGTTTGTGAAGAATTCTGGCAGCTACGGTCTTAAAGCTATTTTCAATCCCTGATATAGAACTGTAGAGACAAAACTCTACCTTTGGGATTAATGATGCTGCATGAATAAAGTAATTAAAAGTAAACTGAAAATATAATATTTCCACACACAAAAAGTGATCCCTAAAAGCCAATAAGCTTTGCAAAAATGTGCATAAGTGGAATTAATTGATCTGTTGGACATTTGGGCGTCTCCTCGGGGTAATTAAAAGGCTCTTTACTAAAGCCCTGCACCGAGGGTTGGCCGTTACGGTCGAGTGGACTCGGGATGAGGGCTGTCCAACGGCTTCCAGTGCCAAAAAAAACCCTCTGCCTTGAGCCCAGCAACCCTACTCGGGGGCATGGCCAAGGATGCACACACAGACACACAGACGAGCACTCGTTCAGTCCGCTGTGCCAGAGTCACCCCTGGTGTGGAGGGTACATTAACTAATTGCTTAGCTCAGCTTACCGAGCCAATGGCATGAACGGAGGGAGACAATTGGGAGATGAGTTGGGCAGACAGACTGAGGCGGAGGAGAGGGGCGTAATGAAGTGACAGGAATGATCACAGTGACATAAATAAATGCAAAAAAGAAGCAACAGACAGAGAGTGAGACAGACAGACAGACAGACAGACAGCTTGTTTACATGGGCATGGGTCCAACAGCTTTAGGACTAGAGCCAGCTGTAGCAGTACAATAGAACAGGCTCTGAGGTGGTGTGTGCGTGCATGTGTGCAAATTATTCAGTGTTTAGTATTTAGGACAATGGGCTTGGAGGGTACAGAAGGATAGGGGGATTATACATCAGACTAAAGAAGAAAAAAAGAATTGGGATGGAGTAAAAAAGCATAATAAGACTAGGAGATTTTGATTTTTAGGCTAAAAAAACACAAGAAAGACACATTGAGGCTCAAACACTGGCTGCTGCTTGAGGCGTTTTCTGGCTCGGTTTAGACGTGCACCTCCATTTCTGCTCGAGCAACCTCGCGAATGTGCCCAAAAACCCTCCCAAGAGCCCCCCTGATAGTCTGCCTCTCTTCTTCTTCTCTTCAATCTATCAGACAAAAAAAAAAAAAAAAAAGACACACCTACAAAAACAAATCAACCAAACAAGTGTATGTTTTGTTGCCAGCAGTTACTCAGACAGGCACCTTTTGTGGGTTGGAAGGGCCTTTTGAAGAACTTTTACTGAGTATGGAGATGAGAAGTAAAGTACACAACACTTTGTTGAAAGAGTGCATTTTTGTGCGTGTGTTCGAAGTGTGTGTGTGTGTGTGTGTGTGTGTGTATGTGTGTGTGTGTGTGTGTGTGTGTGTGTGTGTGTGTGTGTGTGTGT
>JAUBOC010000063.1:7766052-7778227 GCA_032275365.1 Anablepsoides cearensis
CCTTCAGGCCCAGGCCACCCTTGAAAATGAGATCTGAGATCTCAACGGGATTTGCCTGGTTAAATACTGGTAAATAAATAATAATAAAAAAAAGCTATCTAATGTAGCAAATGGTTAGCTAAATGTTAAAGTAGGAAAAGATTAGCGATAAGGTTAAATTAGGGAACAAGCTGAAAGTAGCAAAAAGATAACTAAAAGTAGCTAAATTATAGCTAAAGGCTAAAAAGTGTAGCAAACTTATACTAAAAAGTAGTGTAAAGAAAACAAATGTTTTTTAAGTAATACAAAATATCTCATTGTATTTCTACGGGGAAATATTTTTTAATATGGTTAAACATTTTAAAAAGTATAATGAACTGATTATTCTGATTTTGAAAGGCTAAAACAGTACAAAGCATGCAGAAGTTGTTAAATAGCAAAATAAAAATTACAAAATATATAAAACAGGAAAAAAATTACTTAGACTGCTTCAGTCCAACTTTGTTTATCACCACACCTATTGTACTCTTATGATTCCAAGATAATCCACCACACCTTCTGGGACTTTCTACCAAATAATCTCTACAGTGTGACCTCTGTTACTATGCGAATAAGAAGGAAGGGCAGAAAAACATTGCACTGCTGTTTCATCAGAGCCTATGTGTAAACCTCAGTGATGTTCTTGGAAAACAATTTAACAACACTTCGGTTACAAAATAACAAACAAAAGTGAATGTTTAAGCGGAGTACATAAGGTCATTTAAAATTGTAAATAATTTTGTGTTAATTTAAATAATTTTAACACAGCCATGTTGAAATGATTCAGATCATATAATATTTTTAAAAACAAGCACTGTGGTACAATTTGCTTTAAAAAAAAAAGTGAAAAAAGAGCCAAACATCTTGCTCAATTCACATGTTGCAAAACTTAAAAATGGTACAAAGATCACCTGAAGACAAGGAATCTCTTGTTTTTGTATGAGTGGTTTTCATGTACTTCACCTAGAGAACATGACAAACTGCACTGAATCATAAACAGCTAACCGCACCCTGCTTATCTCTGATTCCACAAAACCAACAAGAATTTACTTATATAACCTAAACAGTTCGCTCAGAATATCTGATCAAACTAATGACTTAAAGACCATTTTTTGATTCATGTTACTTTGTTTTTTTGTTGTTTTGGAGTCATGTTGGTTAGTTTTCTCTCATTCCTCCCTTTGTCTGTGTGTCCAAATGATCCTTGTGTTTTTCTTTTTGCGTCTGCTGCTAAGCAATCTGCACACTTTAAAGTCCTGCAGAGGATTGCAGTCTTAATGCAAACTCTGCAGTTTTGCAGAGTCAGTTGTTTCAGCCCTGGAAGGATTGTGCATACTGGTGTCCTGGCAAAGCTTTGCAGAGAACCCGATGGTACCATCTGTCACTGCCTCTCATTTTAGAGGTCAGTGCACCAGCAGCTCTGCTTCTGGAGTCATTCGTATAACTTCTAGAAGTTAAAATAACTCAAATTTAAAAAGAAATAAAACTCAAATTGATTTAATTACATTTTACCTTTACAAAGTAATAAAATCTTGAAAAAAGAACGAGAAATCAGCCAGGGATTATGATGCCAAGATAGGAAATCTTTTATTACAGAGAAAAAAAAAAATCTTCCAAAATATAGAAATCTGTACAACTTCCGCACAATCAATTTACATGAACTGTACAAATTTACAGCAGTTCATTACAACAAACCCAAGGAAAAGAAACTGAACACAACAAGGATGTACTGACATGAGATCACAAGATACAGCTTTCTTCTTGGGTAAGCTCAGATTTTTTTTGTCTATTTTCTTTGTTTTGTATGTAAATAAGAAAAAAAGAGAAAAAAATACAGAAAATGAAAAAAAAAGAGAGAGAACAAGAAAACAAAAACAAAGGATACGTCTATACTTACAGATCGTGGAAACTTAATATTTTTTTACCAAAACAACTTTGGTCCTTGCCAGCACTCCCATTACGAATGGCTTCACTTATGAAAAACGTTACCCATGTTAAAAGATGAAATACAAAAATGAGAAACAAAAAAAAAAAAAAACGTTTTTAAGATAGCAATTATTGGCACTTCCCATGTGTAATGGTATGCACTCCACCATTTGTTGTACAGTTACAATACATTCCACAATATGTAAAAACACCTCAAATGTGAAACTGATTGATGACGATATTGACAACAAAAACGCTGTTCCCTTCCCGTTTCATACTTTAACATGCACAACTTTTTCCATAAAGAGTATTAAATGTTCGAGGCCTGAGTTTGGCAATACATTCCAGGAGAGACTCCTCACGTCTCAAACAAAGAAAAACAAACAAAAAAAAAAAGTCACAACTTCTGTTTGACATTTAGTGCATTTATGTGCTATTTTACTTCTGAATACTTGAATCACTCTCTCGACACGTCTGTAACCTATGTGCACACAAGTTGAATGGATGCAATTTGAATTACTGCCAAAAAAAAGACCGAGCGGGTGGTAGTCTAAAAGGGGATTATTTTGAAGCTCTAAAACCAAGTTAAAAGCGAGGTTAGGTCACAAGTTTAAAAATTCTTTTAAAAATAAGATGGGAATGAGTTTACTAGTGTGACTCTAAAAATGAAAAAAAAAAAACAAAAACAATGCAGAGCGAGAAAAGCGAGACGAGACGATCATCTCATGTCTGAAATATAGACCCATCTCAAAACATCTTGATGTTGAAAAGTTAGAATGGAGCAGCACATTGTTTTTTCGTTCTAAATGGAAACCAAACCTCTGGGCTCCCATCCATCCGACCAACATGGAATCACTGCCTTCACAGGTTTGCTGAAGGGGAGTATCAGCAGAGTGGAGAGTGGGGGGAGGGGTTAGCAGTGCATCAAAGGCTATAGCTATATTACCCATGATCCTGTCTGGCTTAGCGGAGCTTTAACACCCACAGGTGTGGCGATGACTAAGGCCTGACCGACACCTGTAGCCATTCCAGCATCTGTTCCACCGTGAAGCTGTCCACTCAACCCCACAACCGGAACAAGGTGCGGACACCCAAGACAGCTGCCACGTCCTTTTTGTATGCATGTAAACAAAGTTGCTACTCACTCAGTGATCAAGTGCAGCACAATCCAGTGAGATGAAACAATGGCCCAGTACCCTCAATTCTTCATCTTAAACCCCCCCAAGATGAGGCTTGAGCACGCCGAGCACGTGTGCTGGTTATCCATCGCCGCTAAGGGAGGGTTGAGGGCTTCTGGTCAGGGCGGACGGGTGTTGAAGAAGTCCAGAAAAGTGGGGCTGAAGGGACTTTAGCTGCCCTGGACAAAAGAGTCTGGCCCTGGCCCCCCGCTTTTCTCTTCCACCAGCTGCCCGCCCTGGCCGTCCTTACCCAGCTCCCCGCGGCGACGAATGGTGATATGCGTCACATTAAGTCTACCTGCATCCACGAGGGGGGGGTCAGCTAGCAGCTCGCTGGCTTTCTTTCGGCTGAACGGGAGGTCTGAGACAAGGGTGATATGTGGCACTTGAGGCACCGACCCTCCGCTACACTAATAAGAATAGGGTGTAGGAGGGTAAAAAAAGCTGCCAGGCTGGAGAAAAAGACACCTCCCAACGAGGGTCCAGGCAGCACAACACTAGCTTAACGTCACAAATAGATAAGAATTTGAGAATAAAGTCTCTATAAGGCAGTGTACTTACAAACTCCAATTACATAACTTTAGTTAATGTTAATGGAAAAGAGACGACCAGTGGGTAAAATCCTGCAAGGTTACTTTGTCGTTTTCAAATCAGCAACTGAAATCTAGCAAGGGGTGCAGCAGGACTATTTGCCAGAGTCAAAAGTGCCATGGGAATGAATGACAAGAAGGTCTCTAACATATCACCCAGAAACGTTTTCACCCAAATCAAAACCAGCTCTGAAATGTTCACATGTACAGTGTTAGGAGTATTTTTTTTTTTGAAAGTCAAAAGTTGCACACTCCTGAGTCAACAGACCTGGGAGTTACAGTATAAACAAAACAGCTTAAACTGGGAGAACTGTGTGAAAAGATGACATTCGAATGGATGGAATGCAGGCAATTTTTTTTTTTTTAAACGGTACACATCCCACACAATCTCACATCAAAGTGCATTCAGTTATATCTAACTGGGCCATGTGACCAAAATTTGGGTTAAAAAGACCCCCTTTGCTACACTTTCAGTTTTGGTAATGCAGGGTAATGCAGGGTAAATGCATTTCAGTGCTGTGTTGAACATGTACCCATAGTACCCAAAAGTAAGAAAAGTGCAAAGTCAATGCTGATAGCCCCTTCAGAGATGGAGCAGATTACAATGTTGTATATTTGAGAGTGGGGTGATGGATGTTCAGAGCCATGGGGGGAGGGGGGTGGGTTCCTGGTTGGTTGGTTTAGCTGCCCCGACAATTTCATTTCCACAAAGCCTCTTCTAAAAATGGAGTGTCCAGCTGGTCCAATGACAATACAACAGATGATAACCGGGAGAGAAGGTAAAAAATATCAAACCTACAAGGTTTTTCCATCACCTGGATGATAGGCCACATCCTTTGTTTTTTTTCTTTTGCTTTTTTTCTCTTCTTTCACTATTTCATTTCATATTCTTAGCTTTTAAAAGGCTCACCATGATCTGACCAGCCACTGTGTAACCCTGAACAAAAGTAGGCTGGCGGTTGACAGTGTGCCACTCTAACTAGACACAGTCATCATATTATTGTAGGCTTTGGAGGGGCTGGTTCTACCCAGGACCCTCATTTCATCTTTGCAGCTGAGGTGACTGTCCACCATGGAACTCACAGACCCATTCCCCAAGGCGGAGCCGGCCACGGCGGACACCGGCATTCCGACGGGTACGGGCTGCGACTCGTACAGGACGCAGATGGAGCCGTCCTCGCCGATGCGGTAGGACACCTCGAAGGGGTCCACCCAGAGAGTGAGCTCGCTGGGTAGAAGCAGGTAGAGTTGCTGGATGGTCAGGCCGATGCGCTGGCCCGCCTGCCCCACCAGTGGGTCCATCTTGTGGTTGATGCGGATGCAGCGGTAACCTGAGCCTTTGCAGGGCCTGTCTGGGAACCAGTGGTGCTTATAGTGCTCTGCAAGAAGACAAAGGAGAAGAAAATGGAGGTGGTGTTTAGCTATTTGCTTTTTTTTGAAGGCAAATGCCAAATTTGCATACAACATTCAAAACACGAACAAGGGCTTTTGTGTATGAACCATAAAAAGAAAAGAGAGTCCAGGTTTCAGACCTGATAAGCAGCCATAAACAACCAGCCACTAAACCTACGTGACATAAAAGCTGCCACTGAACACCCCACCCCCCTTCCCCGGACTTGTCAAAAAAGCTTCCATGAGTGGCTGAACAAAAAACACCCAAAACGCCCTATAGACAGCCATCTGGGACACACAGCCCTACCTTTAAAGGGACATGGCTCCTTTTTCCCCTCCTGTGTTTGTGAAAGTTTCAGAAGCCCAGTGATACCAGTGACACATTCACACTAGTTGTGACATGATTCATTTTACTGGCTTAGACTTGGTTTGAAAAGAAAATGTGCATTTTCAGTTCAATTGTTTCTCATTTTGAAGCACCCCTTTGAGACCCCTTTCCCTTAAGAGTGGGACCCTTAAATTCCATTTTGTTTTGAACCTTTTCAATTACCAACCACCCGTTCAAAGGTACTTTTTTGTCCTCTGCCAAGGTTCATCCACATTGAGTTCCCATTGATAAGCACTGCATTGTGGCCATAAAAGAGGGGTGTCTGGGGTAGAGCCTGGAGACCACCTGTATGCATCCATGGGATAATAACCCCCTTACCACCACCCTTATCACAGACAGTGTATACAGCCAAGCTAATGGAGTGGCTGGCACCCTTGAAAGACCCGAGGCACAAAGGCAGCTGCCTACAAACCCCGGAGCAGCTGGGAAATGATCGGCCTATTCTTATAAAACCAGGGCACATGGTAGCAGGAGGAGGGAGGAGGGGTGGAACGGAAAAGTAAGCAGACGCCTGTGTGCTTAACCTAAAGAGTTTAACCAAAGCAGGTTGTTTATTCGTTGGAGCTGACCCCGTACCTCGTAACTGTTCCGGCTCGCCGGATGGGTCGTTTTGGGTATTTTTCCATTCGAAGAAAAACTTAAAAGCAAAACCGAAGCTGAACAAACAGCTACACAAAGAACATGGCCGCAGCTGAGCCACTGGGACGAGCTCCTTCCCCCTACTTCCTTTTGCTCAACAACAAAACAAGCTCAGCTCTCAGACACAATAATGACTGATGGTTCTGGGCACAAAAGAGCTCTGGCTGGCCTATTTATACTCTGATTTTATACTTAAAATGGAACATGAAGCAAATAAATTTGGTTTATTACATGCTATTATTACACAAGACATGTTTAGGCTTGAAATTGGCATCACTTTATGGTAACTTGTTGACTTTGTGCCAGTTGGGTTTTTAATTTCTTCTATGAATAACCAAAATCTACTCCCTCCCCCTCACGGACCCCTGGACAGACTCAAACTGTTGCCTGTTTAGAATTAAATCAGAGCTCTTTTTAATATATTTACTTAATTTTCACCCTTACTGAAAATAATTTTTAAGGACTTTTTGGCATCTGTTTTAATATAAATGCTTAAAATGTGATATTTTGCTCTACAAACAGTTTAAATCTAAAGTGCTTAGACGTCATTAAAGATTAATTGTGAACAAAATACCCTATGAGAGGCTGTTGTTTTAGAAATGTAGGTCAGCTGCTGCCGTAACAGGAGTGAGGCAGATTTGGAGTTCCAGGCTGGAATGTGTTTACTTACAGCAGAAAAATGAGACACAAGCTGAGTTGTAGACAAACTGTAATAAACCTGAAGAAAACGCAGACATATGTGTATGAAACTATAAGGGCGCGTGGTTTTTGTTATTACTGCCAATCTTGTAAAAATAAAGACGGGCGAATAATAATAATAATATATTCAAATTAGTTGGAATACAGTTTTAACAATAAACAGTGTTTAAAATGAGGTTGTGTATAAAGTTAAGTGGGGACAGTCAACGTGTTTCGTCAGTAACCCAGTTCCTCTGATGCATTACGTAATTGAGCCTCTGTGGAGCTTGTTTTGCTCAGAGCCCTGTGTTCTCTGAGCTTTGTCGAGCGAGGCGCACTTCCTTGTTTGAGCGTCTTTTCCCCCCACCCCCACTCTCTCCTAACACAACCAAGCATTACGATTTTAATACTTAGGTCTTTGTCTAATATAACATGTACCGTCGACTGATCATCCAGTGCGCTCATAGTTTGTTGTTTTTTATCTCCTCTCCGACATGCGCAAACAGTGGTGCGCCTTTTTTTCTAGTCGCGCTGATCGTAATGATACTTCAGAGAACAAAGAGAGGCTTCTTCTCAAATCTATCTGAAGCCCAGTTCGACCGTTTCGGGCCAAAACAAACGCGTAAAAAACATTTGGTTTGCTTTCCGCGCTTGTCACTGTGAGCGCATTTTTGGGTGGTTGTTTTTTTTATTTTTCTCTTACCTGCCAAAATTTCCTGTAAGCTCTGGTTGAACGTTTGGACCTGTCGGTCGTTTACGTGTCCTTTTACCCGCAGAAATCTCGACAGAAAGCTGACGGCGGCGGTGATCTCTGGTTTCATCGTTCCTCGGGGACGAAGGGTATGCATTGAGAAAGGCCACGGCGACGATCCGTGCGCTTTTTGTTGCTTTTTGTCCGACTCTTCGTCTTCCTGCGCGATTCAGAGCAGCGATCCTTTTTTGTGGGCGCTCCTCTGGTTTCTCTTGGCATTTATTACAGCCGAGGTAGAAGGGAGTTGGCAGATGGTCCGTTCTGCGTTTGGGGGATAACAAAAACGCCAGTTATTTGTAGATACAGGGGGTTGGGGGGTCCCCTACTCCGGTCGGCGATCAGCCCTTGCTGCTGGTTTTCCTCCTCCAGAGTGAGATCTTCTCAGAGGGGAGATGGGTTTTTATACTCAGTCCACCCCCACCTTCTCTCTCTCTCTTTCCTTCCCCACGTCGACGTCACACTAACCTCCGGCAACTACAGCTGACCAATCAGCGGCTCAGGCTGAGGAGCCGCAAGGAGGAGAGTAGCGCCTGCGTCACCGAGCTGAAAATAAACAGAGGCGCTCGGTGTGAAATCGCGGTGCGTTCAGGTGGCCTCGGAAAACAAAAAACTCAGTGAAAATTGACACTGTGCAGCTCAGACAAAGGGGTCTCTTAAAGAGCAGCCCAGCTATATTGCACATAGAAAATAACAAAACGTATATATCTGAGTTCTTCTAAACTTTAATTTAATTGTAGCAAACCAGAAAACACATCAGATTAAAAAAAACATACACATCAAAACACAAGAATGCAACTATATATTCAGGGGCACCACCAACAGGGGGACCATGGGGGTCATTGGCCTTATACAGTCTATGTACATAATCTCTGTTTGCAGAATAACAGTGAATTTTTTTTTTCAATTAAACCTTTAAAAGTTAATTATAAATTTACAACCTGATTCAAGATGGCCACCACAGACCAAACAAAATGAATGCCTTAAAGCAAAAAAAAAAAAAAAAAAAAAAAAAAAAAAAAAAAAAAAAAAAAAATCGACATGGGTTCTTTAAAGAAATTCTTTTATTTGTGTATAAGAATAAAAATGCTCAAATAAATTGACTTGTGACTGTGCTGCTTTCAATTATGAATATCATCTGTAGCTACAATAAGACAAGGTTTATTAAGGTTGATTCTTCTACTCCCATATATTTTGGATTATTTTTGCAACAGATTATTTATGACAACAGCATTAAGGTCTCCTAGTCCTGTGACGCGTTTCCTTTTGAGATCAGCAAGTTTAACCCCCATTGAGGTATTAATGTTACCTTAACTCTGTGACAGAAAACATTTGGCAAAAGCGACACTAAGTGACCGAAATTATACTGGTCATCATGAAAAAAATAAAAAGGGAAGTAAAAGTATTCAATATGATGAGAAGTTACAAAATACCCTAAAAAACAAACAAACAAAAAAAAAAAAAACAGAAGGGACGCTTTATCATCAAAATCAAAATAAAAAGCAACAAACCACAAAGAAATGCAAAAGGAGAACCAAAACAGTTACACTGGAAAAGTCCCAATATGACCAACAAGAGACACAAAGTGACAACGGTGAATTCTACTGCATCTGTTCATCACAACAAAATAAAAAAGGACCAACACAAACAAATAAGATAAAATAAAAATATTAGAAGCCACAAGATCACCCCAAAACTTTGTGACATCTGAAAATAGATTGTTGCTGATTGGTTTGGCGTTTTTGTGAAATTTTAACTTCACTTGAATCCACTTTGGAACAGTTAGCTGAAAGATATGATGCTTTTATGTCATTCGGCATGTAGCTAAGAGAGCGTTTGTCCAAGTACTGAACAGGAGGCGTCTCAATCAAGTGAAACAGCTCACCTGGAGCTAACGCTAAGCTGGACCCGTCCGGTCATTAAAAATCAGTGGAAAAGTACGAGGGTCCCTGCTCGTTTGTTCTAAGCCTCACGATGACCTGCTGCTGCGCTTTCTAATCATGATGCAATCAGGGAGGCGAGGAAAAACATTGAGTGGTTTAAGTACTGACCTCAAGGCATGCAGAAACACTCGAAAGGTTGGATTCTTCTTTTGAATGTAGAGGCACAATAAACAAGCTGGGTTTAAATCAACATAATTAGGAATTTATTCATGCTGACAAATCGAGGCTCACAATTTGTTCCAAAAGGTGAAGGCGAACTGATTCAAGATGGCTGCCACAACCAACTAACCTCAGTTTTTGTGGTTCCTTAAAAAATAAAAAAATGATTATAACTCGGTCAGTTTCACAGACTGAGCTACAGTCATGGTAAAGTTGCTCAAAACACTTTGAGCGCAGTGATTTTATTTATTTACAACAATAGGGGTCAGTTTTAACTTTAATGTCAGCTCTTGAGGTGAAACCACTTTCACAAAAAAATAAAAAAAATGTAGTTCCTCTGGTCAAGCTTACAAAAAGTCAGTGTGAAGGGAAATCCTCAGATGTTGTTGTACAAGTCTATGCGTGTGAAAACCCCCCCACCTCGTCAAAACAAAGGCGCTCACTGTCAGAGTTTCAGCCACATTTGCTGAAACAGTGTTGGATTTCAGCCTCTGAGTTTCTACTCTGACAAAAACACATAGATGCTTTTTTTTTCGCAAAGTTACGGCTTAACAAGGCCAAATAATTTATTTGTCACAAATCACACATACTTCTCCATTTTTTTTACAGCATGGTGTTTTCACACAACTCCTACATCTCTTGCCTTGTTTGCACAGCAGAGGGGTGAAATTTTCCAGAATGATAATAAAGTTAATCTTCCAATTCCAAGAAGGCATGTTTCACTTTTTATGTTAATGGTTATTTTTCAGTCGTCAAAGAATTTAAAAAAGGGTATTTAATGGAAAACGTTCACAGTGAACAATAAATGTTACGCTGCAGCATAACATAATACAAAAACAAAGTTGTATATTAATATTTTGCACTTTCTGTGTTTACCTCAGAGGCAACTCTACGGTTGCTGTTGCTCAATGTTTTTCTTCTTTCTCATTCTGAAAGAAACAGGTTTGACGGTTGCTCTTTGCTGGAGGGGGTTGTGTTGCTCCACCTCTTTTGTTTTACAGTTAGCCAGAGGGGCGGGGGTACTGTTGGGTTCAGGTTAAGAAACATGGTTGGTCAATTTGTATTATTCAGTATTTTTTGAGCTCTTGTGTGATTTTTGGCAGCTGGCCCTGTTTTGTTCGAATATCACTCCAGTCTGGACATTTTCTTTTCGTGAGTCAATGTTTTTGTTTATGCCAATAATTGTTGCATCAGCAGGGCGTTGTTAGGACCTTGACGTTGGGAATTCAGCCAAGATGAAAATTCTCCAAATTTTCAAAGAGAACAGCAGCACATTTTTCAAACTCACTAAAGCGAGACAATAATGAGAAGTTATGGTGTTTGCATCATAGCGAAAAGTAAAAGTGACCTGTAAAGAAAAAACTGGGGGGAAAAAGATGGATGGATGGGCTAAAAAAGCAGGGATGAGTTGTTTTCCCATGATTCATAAAAATTGAATCTGTGCAGTGATTTTCACTCCAAAAACTCCTCCACTGATAATCATCCTGGAGCACTTTTTATAATCTGTTTTCCAGAGATTTATTGCAGAAATAAGAACTGTTTGTGCTCAAATTTGGGACAACTTCTGCACCTATGGCTGATACCATTTCATTTATTAAACATTTGTCTCATCTAAAACCATATTTAAAGCAGGTAGGGTATTTATTGTTTTTTACCTAACAGCCAAGTTCTGAGCAGTTTATTACTGTAAAACATTCAAGTGACAAAATTGGCACCGACATGACGAGAAAACTCGTAAAACACTCAGACGCCGCAATGAAGGTAGGAAGTTTGTCTCAACGGTGGAAAAAGTAAGAGGCGTAATGGTCCACATGTGCAACACAGACATCTGTGAACGGGCAGCTGCCTCGTTACAGATGAGGATTGTAGGAGTGTGGGTGATTTTTTTTTTTCACAGCTCAGCAGGGGAGATAAAAGTCAAACACTATGAAAGCAAAAGCAAAACACAGTCCAGGCAATAACTGTGCAAAGAGTAACCAAGCCTGGAAATCCCCGAACCTTCCTGAGGTTTTTTTATTTAGAGAAAGAAAGAGACATTATGGATGTGGCACACCTGAAAAAAGAAACAATGTTCTGTCTGGTTTTTGATGCATGGGGCCCCCGTTGTTGCCAGACTAGGGTGGGGTATCCTGTCGTTACGCTGGGTCCTCAGTTAGACGACTAATGAATGGAGGCTTTAATCTCCAAACCACTACAGCGAAAGAATGTCAGGTTGGGAAAGAGGAGCATAATATTGGCTGCCTGATGGAGTGGGTAGAGTTTTCCAAAAACATTATTTCCCTGTGGTGAACACACACACATACATATGCACACGCACGTGGCTCGTGCACAATGCGTGGCCATGAGGGTGCTGAGAAATACACAAAAGAGCAGGAAACAGTGCAAAATCTGAGGGTCAAACAAACCGACATTCATCAAAACACGAGACAAAACAAAGTCCCAGAGGTTCCCAGAACACACATCTGAGAATTTCCTGATCACAGATTATATTTATTTTTTTTAATATGTGTATATAT
>JAUBOC010000063.1:7798439-7815262 GCA_032275365.1 Anablepsoides cearensis
TATCTCAACAACTGTTCATCTCAGCGACGTGAAATTTGTTTTGCAACATGTTATCATTGTTATCTTTCCAAAAATGCCTTCATGTTTATTACAAAAATTTGATGTCACAGGCACTTTAATTTAAAAAACATGTATGTTGAGGAAAAAAAGAAAAGTTCACAATGCAAGGCCAACATTTTGTGAAAAAGAAATGTCATGCAGTTATGCCAGAAGCAAATTTAGCTTGATGTTCTCTGTTCTTTTATAGCCACAGGCAGGTCAAGTTGCAAACATGTATGAATTTATCAAAATTTGCATTCGTATGTCAGTTCCAAACTTTGCTTAATGACAAAACGTTTGAAGAAAATTTAGACTAAAGCAAGAAAGAGATAAACGGTAAGGGAGGTTTTACATGACCACTACACTGACTCTGCCCTGCTGAAGTAAGAGAAGTATCCACAAAGTGCGTGTTTTTAAAAAGAATATTCACATGTGTGGAAAAAACTTACTTGTGTCTTACTTATGTAAGCCTGTGGAAGAGGATAAAGGTGAAACCATGGCGGGTTTGACACTCAAGCCTCCATGGAGGCCAGCCAGAGGGCAAACAGAACCAGTGATTACAGGGGATACAAGGTCCAGTGGCATTCCAATGTCACCCAGAGTGCCCTAACCACAGGTTTTGTAGGGTTCTGGTTCAGGCAGCACATGATTGTGCAAAGAGAAGACTGTCGTGACCCTCTCGAGAATATCCAGCTACTATGCTGCGTCCAAACACACGCTTTGGTGTGTTAGTCTCCATGCCAGAGATGACTGGGTTTGTTGTTTTACATTGGTCCATGTGACCCCTTACAGTGCCATGCAGACTGTGTCACACTTCATCACAACTAATTACATGTGTGTGTGTGCGTGTGTGTGTGGGGGGTGACCTTCACAGCGAGTAACAGGTTCCAGCCACCTCTGCCCCAAACATGTGCACACACGCACACGCCTGATTTATGCATGCTGCTGTGTGAACACAAGTGTGTTACAGTTCATAAATCAGCTTATGCAAAACGTATTGATGGTAAAAGAGGTTTGATATTTAACTTTAAGAGCTTTTTAGGGGTAAATGTCCCCCCCAGGCTTTCTCTGAATGTCACTGGATGGCTCAAGGAAAGAAATGAAATTTGAAAAAAATAACTACTAGCTACATAAATCATGCCAGATTATTCTTTATATCATAGTTCCTGCCAAGGGTATATTTTACAGCTGCTATATTTTCAAGGTCCAACTTCATTTAAAAAAATATGGATGATAAAGTATGGAGCAGATTCTCAATAAATTAAACTCAAATTAATCAAACTTTTCTTATTAATTACCAGTTTTATAAACGTTAAGAAGAGATCACCATAAAAAATGTTGTATTACTAATTAAGTAAGTTCAGATCCAAGCAATTTGACAATATCAGGTTTCTGTACCAAAATGAATTGGTTAGGTTGAAGAGAACAGTAAAAAAAAATTATGAATACATTATTTGACAAAGGTTATTAAATAAAAGTTAACTAGTAAACAATATCAAAGGCTTATTTTTTTTCCAATTTCTTGTTTAGAATAGTGATGCAAATAAGGAACAGAAATAACGAGAGACAATAAAACTGATGTTCTAAAAAGTTATCAGATAATATTTTTTAAAGTATTTCATGTCTCTGAAAAGACAAAAGCTCACAATTTTTACTATTTTTATTAACCACACACATAAGATTTATGCCATATTTTCTTGAGTAAATATTGGAAAAAAATAAGGCGTGGAAGGTTAGAAGGTGAGAATAACTCAAAATAAGGGATGTGGGAGCAAATCTTAGGTGTCACAAATATCATACCTTTGGTGTTGTCGTGTGAGCATTTGTTCATACACTCTCCTCGACCAGTTCATTAAGGGATAAAATCCCTTCAATGGTCATTCACAGTTGTCTATACAGAGATGAATACAGTTTGCAGTGTATCTTAATTCATGATGCTGACTACGGAGGTCAATAACAGTGTGGAGCCACCGGGCGAGACAATGAACACTGGTTTTCTTTCCCCTGCCGCTGGGAGACATTGGTCAAGTCGATTGTGCTACAGGGACTGGTGACATCATTCAGTCCCTAACACTCACACACACAAGCACAAACCCTATTCTTGGTCGCCATTTCTGCCAGCCCATAGCTCTAAGAGAAGCCCCTCACAAAGCAGAAGGTCAAAAAGTCCCATGACTGGTGGCGGCTGGAGAACTCCGTTGACCTACATTGCAGAAATCCTCAACAACGGCTTTTTTGACGAGTTTTTGCCGACAACTTCTGCGCACGGACACAGGCCCACTATAACGTTCCAGTAAACACGCTACACCACAACCTGCATCTGTCACTTATGCATAATAGTCGGTCTGTTATCAGGCATCTGTACCAACCCCCGCAGAGCTGTCTGCTGGGGGTGGAGGGGGTGGTGGCCTTGCCGCTTTCAATGGGCCTCTTATGTCTGCAGGGAGCGATGGCCAACGCCAAACAAGACTGGCACAGAAAAGGAACAGCGTGGGCACGTGGGAAACGCATGGGCTCATCTCGTGCTCCAACACAATGAGCTTTAAACGCAGCGTCTGGGAGGCAGAAAATAAAAG
Organism: Anablepsoides cearensis; assembly: GCA_032275365.1. Classification (NCBI taxonomy): domain Eukaryota; kingdom Metazoa; phylum Chordata; class Actinopteri; order Cyprinodontiformes; family Rivulidae; genus Anablepsoides; species Anablepsoides cearensis. The sequence continues at coordinate 7,801,055 of JAUBOC010000063.1, forward strand.
CGATGGTTGAATGAGGCTGTGACACGTTGACCCCCTTTTTACTCTGAAAAACAACAGTGGATGGAAGCCTGGAGCAAAATGACAATTCGGAAAATTCAGCAAAAGTTTAAAATGATGCCTTTAAGGCCAGGTTAAGAAAAGAATGTTGGTAAGCGGGCAATCATAGTTTTTAAAAAGTAAAATAAAAAAGATTGTTTTGGACAAACCATGTCTCAGCGTGGACAAGGGCTGTGTTGATATAAAGTTTTTAACAGCTGATCACATAAACAGTGAGAATTGGAAAGCAGCTTTTTATAATAAGAAAGCATAAGTTTGGCCGAGGCTGTAATCCACACCAGTCTTATAATGGCCGACTGTTGTGTGATGCAAATCAAGTCTCACAAGGCTGAGCCCCTGAGCAGGATCTAGTCTCTAGTTTGCGTGTCCTGAGGCTTTGCTGTGGAACAAAACAGCTGATGGGTGTTGAGTGGTTCGGAAAAACACAGTTGACACTATCAGTTAAAAAAAAAAACCTTCCTCTAAATCAACACAGACAGCAGATGATGTGTGCAGGTTCCTTATCTGTCAAACTGCTCTCTGTGTACCAGAACAAGTTCGACCCATAATCTCCGCCGTCCTGGAGTTTGTGTTTGGGGGAGAGAAGGATAAGAGTGTATATATGGGTGTATGCAAAAAAAAAAAAAGTGAATGATGTATTCCTGCATGCACCTGATAATAAACCGTCTTCTCAAACTGTTGCGTTTGCCCACGCTGATTACATCTCGGCCTCCTCCAGCGCAATTAGCCTCGCCCCTCACACATGGCGTGCACGCTGGCAGAACACATGAATTAAACTTTTCCCGTGCACGGCGGTGTGATATGTAAACATTTGAAGTAGGGCTGAAGCACTCTAAACTTCCTCTTTCAGCTGAAATGTCAACAAACAGGCTGTTTTTTTTTTTGTTTTTTTTGCCCATGCAAATCTAAAAAAAACCCCAGATGCATATCATGGACATGATGAGCTCATACTTTCCTGTGCTCCTGTTTGCTAATGAAAGGCTCTATGTGAATGGGTTTTCGGGGGGGTATAATTACTGGGTAGCAGAGGAGGGCAGAGGAGCTGTAATGAGCCGTGCAGCCTGGTAGGTCCTCAGACTGAGCCGCTGAAGGACTCAACACCTCCTGTGGAGCCTTCATTCATCAGAAACGTGTATTTGAGAGAACCTGTGCAACCCTTTAAAACCGGCCGCTGTGGAAAACACGTGGGGGTGCATGCGAGACAACAAACCCGGAGGCTATCGTACCTGTTTACGCTCTTGAAATGTTGTTTTTGAAGTTGCTCGGCTTGGTGGAGGTTGTGTGGGCTGGTTAGAAAAAAATGACTAGCCTGAGCAGAAACCAAGTAGGAGTTTGTGGGGGGTTGTTTTGGCAATGTAAACACAATTTTTGAAAAAAACAAAACAAAACTGAGCTTAATTTGTGTTTTACTATACAATTAGTATGGCTATGGGGCACCACATGTAAAATAAAAGGCTAAAAAAAAAACAGTAACACATTTTCAATGGTAGTTTTCTGAAATACTTTAATGTAAACTTCAACAATTAGGCACAACCATTTTTACTTTTACATTTACACATTTAATTTAACTTTTAGTAAAATTTTGTAAAACATATAGGAAAAGTGAGCTAAAATACAATAAAATGTAAGTAAATATTTTTCACTATAGGATTTTAGCATTTTATTTTACACTTTTTTACACCCTATACATGGAATCAAGGCTGTGTGAAGTAGGGGTGCAATAGGTGCTGCACAACCACACATAGGTCCCAGAGAACATGTATAAATACAGCTAAAGAACATGTCACTGCATTGATTTGGTATTATAATGTTCTTGTGGCTTTTAAGGGTCATGCATGCTCACGGCACTAAAACAGGTTTTGATGACTCTGCCTGGAACAGATTCAAATACGACCTGCCGCTCAAGAAATAAGACTCAACGTTTTTTTTTTTTTTCTTTCTCCCCTGTCATAAAACCCTTGTGATGAAGTTGTCTTGGTAGTATGGTGTGCTTTTGCTGGAAGGCATCTTGTTCAAAACACGCCCACTCTCTACAGCTCTGCTGCAACACATCTGCTGCTGCCTGATTTTAGGCCATAAAGACGAATATTAAAGTGCTTTGTTCTCAAAACAAACCGCCTTTTTTTTTATCTTTTCCATTTGTCTGCTGGATCAAAGCAGACGCAGTGGAAGAAAAACACAAACTTTTACGCTGGCTTGTGAATTGGCCCTTTTAACGTCCGCTGCCGATTAAATGACCTTTGTACTGCTGGGAGATTCACAGAAAATGTTTTGCTGCTGTTTAGTGGTCAGAACGTACTGCAAAGCAAGAATGAAGCTCCGAGGACAGTAACAGACAATAATGTTAACTCAAAATGAACAGAAGGAGAAAATTTTGGGTTTTCGTGTTTGCAATTAAAGCTTCCCTTTTCTTTTCTCATAATAACTCTGTCAAACTCCCCTCTTCTCTTTGTATACCACAAACCAAAGCTGGGACATTTAACACTAAAAATCCCCACACTTTCCTGAAAGAGGAAACACTTATATTGCCTTTTAGCCACCAGCAGAAAAACGGTCCCGGGAATAGTAACAATTTGGCCACGTCGAATTTAATTTTTCATTTGAACGTCAAACAAAACAGCACATATTCTTAAAAGTAAGCGGGCATGATTTGTGCTCACTTGTGCTTCCAAAAGCCTCTTAAAAATAGAAACACAGTTTAACGAAACTTGCCTTGCAGCCAGTCACACACAGGGGTAGCCATTTGGTAAATAGGTCCTCCGTCTGTTACAGTCTATCAGTCTGACCACTAATTAGACAGGGCCCAGGAGGAACGGGGTTAATGTACAGCCTCGGATGGAAGCAGTGGGGCAAAAGCGAAAAGGATTATAAGGACAGAATAATACAGAGCTTACTGAACATGAATGATAACGTCTTCGGGGAACTTTTAAAGCAGTGGCCCTGATTCTTTTAGCTTCACAACCTTTAAAATAAATCTACTTACGGCTGATCCTTTAACAAAACTCAGTTTCTGTAAAGGCCCTGCTCCAGAATCCTTTGGAGAAAGTGTAAACCACAAGGTTGTAAAGAAAACCGCTAAACTATTCTTGGTCATTTCCCTAAAAAGGACTTAAAAACATTTCTCTTGAATTGTTTATGTAAACAGGCATTTCCTGTGAATTCTGTTTTTGAATGTTTGTGATTCTCACATGGGTGTTACATCTACAGGCCTCCTGCAGCTTGTGAAAGACTATAGATTACAGAACCATGGCTGTCTTCTGGCATGGCAGTAAGAGAGAGAGGAATTCTCATATTTTACCAGATGATGTCACTTTTCAAATGCAGTCGATTTGGGCACATCGGACTCCACTGGATATCACTGAACCAGAGAAGTTCAACAGAAAGCAGCGCATCACCTGATCTCCCAAGGAAGCAAATGTAAACATGGATACTGTTGCGCACAAATACAGAAGGTTGTGGATTCATTCGATGACGACACCATGCAATACAATACAACATGATGCGATACAATACAAAATGATACGATACAATGTTATATGATGCATTATAATTTGTGTTTCTATGAGTTTTCCATAAATGGAAAAAACAGAGGCCCTCTCACCAAAATGATGTCACTTGGAGGCAGGAAATCGAGTTGACGTATGTGAAAATGGCCCGGCAGTCACACAACCCTTTCACACATGTCATAATCACACATGCAAATAGAGAAGTGAAAGCCTGTGAGTCAGTATAATCTCATTTTAGATTGTGTTGGGGAAAAAAAAAATTACATTTGAATCAATCTGCACTCCTCTCCGCTTACACTTGGTAATCAGTTCCACGGCTGAACGTTCCTCAAAGCTCAATGATAACCTGATTTCATACATATCATCACCTTGATGCAAGGGCGCCCTGTATAAGAACCTGAGAGGTTTTACATACATTAGAATACAGAATGGAATCCTAGGAAATGTGTTGCTGAGAAAAGAGTTTGTCAATGAAGTGTACTGGGTGTGTTGTGTCTTTTTCTTTGCGACACAATACAGTATGGATTACATTTGCATTTGTCCTCCAGATATTGGATTTCCTGCTTAAAAACAGGGTGGTGCTGGGAACGCAAACACTATTTAAAGGAAAAGCTAATGTTCCCATCAGCCTTTGGTTGGTAACACTCTTTCTTTATGTGATGTGTTCTCTCAAATATGATTGGACTCCATTGCCGTAAGTGTTAGATCTGAAAGATTTTTTGGAAAAAATCTTCAACGTAAACGAAGCCCTTTCATGGTACGTTTTTGTGGGAAAGTTTTATCTTTATTAACTCCCTCTGCTGATCACTTCACTGTGCAGACAAAGGAGTGATGCATGTTAACAAGCAAAGTTCAGCCTCTGATCAACGCTAATAGGACCAGTCTATGTGGATTGTTGCCACACCTAATGCAGAGGTACTGCTGCCAATACAAACGCCAATTGGTAGAGATGGGACAAATGGCTCTGTGAAGGGATACAGATATTAACGATCCATTTGTTTCATTTAGTTTTGAACAAGTTACAACATCAAGTAACCCAAATGTGATTACATCATTGCGCCATATTGGAACCATGTGCTTCAAGTGGAACTCCCATTCACATCAAATGTTACATCTCTATCAATTGGTTTTAACCGTCCACAAGTACATACTGCCATGTTGTGTTTTCGAAGACCAAGGAATGTGGGGCTTGAGGTCCCACCTAGTTCTCCGCACAAAATCATGGTGTTAAGAGCCAAGGTTCTCATACGCTGCCTGGTATTTTCTCATATGTTGATGATAAAAGCGTTTACTTTATTGCTAAAAAAAATAAATTTGCATTTGAATCACATATAATTGGATTTGCCTTAAATCTTGATCTTTTTTAAGTATCCCACTGATGACAGTGTTTAAATTGAGTTTCTTACCTTTCAAAGCATGTGAGTGATAATGTTATTGTCTGTGTGGGTGTTTGGTTTTTGTTACCTTTTCAGGATATTTTCTAGTCTTATCACTTACCTTGTCAGGAGCCTAAACAAGCATGACAATTGTTAGTTTTGTGTGTGTGCTTTTTGGGACCATAAAAATCTGTTACTGACAACATTAAAACCCTCCGAGCCAAATATTTTTCAAGAGACATGTTTTGGCAGAGACGTGGTTGTGTTTTTGGCCTTGTTTTCGGAGCGTTGAGCTTCTTATGTACTGTTTACAACCAGTAGCAGTTGTTCTTGTTCTCATCTACGCCAAATGACTTATCTGAGCCAAACTTCATGAAAGCTGGAGCCAAAGTCCCAAATTCCGACTCCAAACAATGCAGCCTTTGTTCATTTCTGGTTCAGAATTTTGCAACACAAATTCAAGGATCTCTATGTTTTTGTTTTTAGGAATTATCAATAAAATCAGCTTTGCTTTGCTGTATTTAATAGTTCCCTTTTTTAGCTGAATGAATAAGAACATACAAATAGGTTTCACACGTCTACCTTTCATCTCATCAAACCAAATGGTGAGAAAAAGCCATCTGGATTTTTTATTTCCCTCCACATCTTACACAAAACAAACATCCTCTTTCGGGTCAGGCTATTTTAACCCCCTCCAGGTCCATTAAACACACTGTTAGCTCTACTAGCGTTATCACTACGAACCAGCCTCACAATTATGCAACCTATGAAGTGGAAAGGATGAGGAGTTAGTAGCGAATATCCTTTGCTTCAAAAATATCCTACATAGATTAAGTCAATTAGCAAATGGTTTTTTGAGCAGTGGTGCAAACACACTCAGCTATGACAGGTTTGAAGTAATGTGTGTGTCGACTGCGCTTGAGGGTCTCGAACAATCTTAAAGTGTCTTTATGGCCCAAAAAACGGAAACGCTGACAAATAAGCAGGACTTTTCTTGGTTCACCGATATTAAAAAACCTGCCTTACTTACTCTGACCCAAAGGCAAACATCACCAATGTAAGCGTCACACCTGCTCAACCTCAACAGTTTGTTTTTTTCTGCCATGCATGCATCAGCTGTTTGTGCCTCTTTGGTCAGGGAGGGTCACGACTGTTTAAATGAAATAGGTTGTCTTTTCTTCCACATTCGACATCCACAGTACACAGCGCTCACATGAGTGCTGACATTCGCTGAATAAAGAAGAAAAAATATATATTTAAAACAATTGATGACCAAAACTAACACAACAAATTATTGCTTTTTGTTTTGTAAAAGAATTACTACTTTTTTTTCTTACAGCCTATTAGCTAATTCCAACAGCTCTTATGGCTGCTGCATTGATACTTTCAGGTCATTTTAATTAATATGGAAAACAAGCAGATTACCAACAAAAACCTGTTAATCAGCTTGTCAGCGTTCTCTGGAAGGGTGAGTACATTTGGCTGCAGACTAAACTCAAAGCTCCATTAGCACGGTGCGGCGCAAAGGTTCAGGTTTTCCAAACCCTAAGCGGGCAGTTGTTGTAAATTTGCTCATCACTTTCTGCTGTTATGGATTTAAAATCTTTCTTTTTGAGGTGTTCCTTTGAGTATTTTTGTGCACCGGGATTAAAAACGAGCCCCTGCTGAGGTGGCTGAGCCTGGGCTTTTATACGACCTCTTCGGTTCCGGCTCACTGGCGCCCGATAAACTCACCTCATGGGGACCTGGAGGCGTTGATGTGACACGAGACCAAAGCTGCGCCGACATATTTGATCTGAACTTTCCATTTATTTTATTTTTTTTTACAGTGCACCGAACTTGTAAGCGAAAGTATCCTCTCAAAACTCTAACAACCTAAAAGTGTTCACATCAAGCATTAGAGGTAGGCGTGAGTAAGGTGTCCGGCTTTTGTTGCCCATATAAGGTCAACGGTAAAAGCTGCGACCTGTATCAACAAGGCCACCTATTTTTCTAAGGGAGGAGCATCTCTTAGCAGAACTCAAGTCAAAGTTTACAATGGCAACAATACAAAAACAGAAAAAAAAAATATTTTCACAAAATAAAGGCCTTGCTTTCTTCAGAGGAAAGTGGCTTAGCTGCCTTTCAAACCTTGTGCTGAGAAATGTCATGCAGTATTGCTATGTCTCAAAGGAGCTCAGACTCTGTGTTGTAATATCTGTAAAAATCATTAATGTAAGGCCATTTATGAGTAGCCTCACTACCTGAGGTGGTCATCTAAAATTTTATTGACACCAAAAGATAATCAGCTGTAGATGTTCAACCACTGGTTGTTTGCTATGAGTTTCATTACAATTGGTCCAGTGGTTTATGAGATATTTTGCTAACAGACAAAGTTGTCTCCACAAGTTAACGCCAATGTTTTAAACAAATGTATTGCACAATTTCTTGTGCTTAAAGTATGTGTTGAGGGGGATTCTCGACTACTACCACGCCAAATATTAGCTCTGTACCGGTGCAATAGACTGAGTTATGAGCAAATACGTGTTTTCCAAAATTAGTTGTGTCTGGCGGCCATCTTGAATTGGGTTGAATCCAGAAGTTAATCAATAATAGAGGTCAACCTAATGCTAACTTTCTGGAGGGTTTGTTATATTTAATGTAGGGGCTTATGAGATATTTTGCTAACAGACAAAGATGATTAAAAACGGTATTGGTAAAGTTTCAAACAGACTGGATCCAATTAATTCAACTTACATAAATAACAGATGGTTTTTATGTTTGTGAATTAGGGATTTAGTGTCTTGCTCAGCTGCATCTTAAGATAGTTTCCCTAAGAACAAAAGAGTCCTCGCCAAAAATATCTCAACCATAATCTTCTAAAACCTTCAGGCCTACCCCCACACATGACGAAGGGAATGCTTTAGTCTTCTGCAAATAAACAACAACTGTGCTTGTTTTCTTCTTGAAGGAGGAAGTTATAAATAGGAATATTTGTACCCTCAGAGGGGGAAGCATGTATATCTAATCTCTTTCTGTATACGTTTCACTAAATCTGCTTCATGGTGGAAAAAAAAAAACATTTAAAGCAACACAGAATGTATAGCAGACACTGTATTAATTCATTTCAACGTGATATTTGGTTTAGCTCAGTGATTGTGTCATGAAGACCTGTCAAAAGATTTTAATATGTTGTCTTTTAAAACTAATAAAACAAAAGTAAAATTTGTGAACAGCTGCAAACTGTGCATTTCTTTACCTAAACATAAAAGCTGAAGTGGCTGAAAATAGGTAAACAAAAGCAATGACCATAAAAACCCATTTGGGATGAAATTTTGAACTTTAGTATGTATTTAAGCTCAAATTTGTTTAAAAAAAATGTATGTAAAATTGTATGCATATACAAGAGCTTTGTTTACATTGTGTGCAGACCTGCACAGAATTTCATATACAACGAAAATATATAAAAATATATTTATTAAAACACTAGAGTAAACTCTTTCGAACTGCACTGCATTTGTTTATTGTTTTCTTTTGATAAGGAGGAAGTTATAATTTGCTAAGCATGCAGATAAACAAAACTGTGTTTACATTGAGTGCAGACCTGCATTCAGAATTGCATTTATACCTAAAACATACACAATATATCTAAAGAAAAACTACTAATCTACCTTTAACCAAACCATTTGATTGTTTTAGAATCTTTTTTATATACTTTGCAATGTACCTTTTAAAAGTACCCTGCACATGATAGTCTTTAAAGTAACAGTATTTGTATTTTTATTTTATTTTATTTTATTTTATTTTATTTTATTTTATTTTATTTTATTTTATTTTATTTCTTTCTTTTAAATATGGTTCAAAATAACTTACTAAACAGATGTGTGTCATTGTTGCTTTTGTACCCATTTTGGTGCATTCATAAGACTGTGCTCCTGTGTCTCATTCTCCTCTGCGTCACTCATCCATCCCTGGTGAACTCTGAGCACCATTAAAGGATACTAAGACCTCTGTCATCGGTGTAACGGGATCCCACCGCCGAGAGCAGCAGAAGCTGAACACGCACACACATACACACACAGACACGAGTGTTGTCAACTCACAGACATCTTAGAAAACCATTATCACTCCTCGACTCTCTGTCACTTTTTTTAAACGTGTGAGAGCAGGTAAATGACTGACAGTATGAGTGACAAGGAGGGACAAAAATAAAGGCATTCTTTGAAGCGATGCTGTGCTTGAAGTACGTGTTGGGGAATACTCTCAGGTATAGATATACATCCAATTATTACTTTCCGAGGGTTTTGGTGAGCGATAATTATGACATGAAACTTGAGACAAGCGACAGTAATCCTGTTAATCGCATCCCCCACACCAAAGTCACCCTCACAGCTCCGCAGTCGGGCTCCCGGAGGAGTCCGGGAGATGGAAGTCGCCTTGTTTTTCACACCCGAAAGGCAGCCCAGCCTAGTCTCCTTCCAGTAAACCGTAATTATCACCAAGCGGATGCAGATTACCGGAGGACTGAAAGAGGGCGAGAGGATGGGACGAACAGCGGTGAGGATTCGGAACAATAGCAGAGAAAATGACTGGCTTGGTACTGAGGTCATACAGGAAAGGCAAACAGAGCTTAAACGAGTTGATTCTGTGGTTCACAAAGCGTGCTCAGGCCAGTGGAGACGCTGTCAGCATTTTGTCCAAGATGTGCTGATGTGTTCACAGTTTACAAAACACTTGAATAGTTTGAACAGAGCAGGAAAAAGCAAGCATAATTAAAGGCCCAGCATTCCCTAAAGCACGTGTCAAACTCAAGGTCTGCGGGCCAAATGTGGCTCACCACTGCATGTTATGTGGCCTGGGAGCTCTTCAAAGATGTAACGTGTTTAAATTTGTGTATGCTGCTTTTAATGTTTTAATATCTCCCATAATGCACGCTGTTACCTGCAACATGACAACATTCCACCTACAGGTGGAGCTGCACAGGGTTCAAAAATAGCAGCTGGCAGAGTTGCTGTATAAAATCTCCCTTTTGCTGCAGCCCAGTTGAACTGGGAAGTAGGAATTTCCAACTTACAAGTCATATATTTAAACTGGAATGCCCCTCCAGTGGGAATTCCCTGTTGGAAAGTGGGAGTTCAGAATTCGAAACGGCAGCTATTTACCATAACTCAACAGTGAGTAAAACTCTCTTACTTTTACTTTAAGAGTATTTTTGTAGTATTTATTCATATTTAGGACTACCAATGAAATTTAGCTGTTTACATAATTCCGGCGCATTTATATTCATCGAATATTGATTAATGTGCACTGTCCTTTTAAATAAATAAATGAAATGAAATTTAGTCATTCATACTTGTAGAACTTTTAAGTGTTTTAAATGCTGTTTCAGTGCAAGAAATACCACATAGAGCCCAATTATTGTTTGTTAGCGGTGCTGATCTGTATGAGATGAGGAATGTGATATTTCGTCACATCAAGGTGACTCAACAGTACAGACAAATGAATATACAGACAACTTTAAATTAATTTTGAATTTTATTTTCCTCCATGTGACTCATTTGCTCTGTGAATGGCCTGGATCGGGGGAGATGGTGTGAAAACATCTCTAAAATGAAATCTCTGCCATGCTGGATGTAAACACACGCCTAGAATAAACCTGCAGAAGAAGAGCGGAGGCATAAACACACATGTTTATGCAAAACACTTGGAACCAGTTGGCTGCGCCTACGCCTCCGTCTTTGTGTATCCAATTACTCCTTTTTTTTTGTTTGTTTGTTTTAAATCGTCTGACTTTGTCATTCCTGTTTAAAGCACACCTTCTGGCACACACACAAATAGGAAGCCACGCCCCTCCTCTCCTATCACCAGGTATTTCTTGCTCCCGATTGGTCGACCGAGCAGAGCGCACGCAACACCTCCTTGAAGTTCGTTGACCTCCTGCTCTCGCTGCAGCGTCAACATTATATCCAAAGAATCCGAGTGAAGTCATCTGAGGTGACTAATAGGAGGTAAACACCTTTCTTTGTTGTGAGGTAATCATCTGTCCTCGTTCCATGGAAGCTGCACATTCTGCACGTCCTGCTCGGCCTTCTGTTCACAAACAAATGTTTTCTATTTTCAACATTTTTTTTTTTCAAACTTGAATCTTTAAATATTTCACCTTAACTCGGCAGGAGGTCAAGGACATAGATTTCTTTATTATTTCTATAAGAAGAGGAGGCTTGTGGTTCAGAATCACAAATCTAGAAAATCTAGAAGGCTAATTTACTCAGCAGAAATGTTTTGGATATGGAAGAAAATGTCTTTTTTTCCCCCCCTAAACGGGGAAAAAGCATGAGAGGGTGTGTATTCAACAAAAACCCATGGCTTACAGTGAAACCACAAACCAATCTCAGGCAAAAAATAAAACATAAAAAGCCCACCCATGTCTGGGACCTCCCTTAAACATATTCTTTCTTTTTTTTTCCCTCAAAACCTACATTCAACCATGATTTGGATTCTGAAGATAAATGAGGTATGCTGGTGTAGAAACACAAGGATTTAACTCTGTCCAGGTTTGAACACAGTTCGCTGTGCGATGCTGGTTAAAGCTCTATCGTGCAAACAATAATGTCTCGTTCATGCGGCAATATTTTAAAACAGGTTGATTTTCAAAGACTGAGAGACCCCACATATAAAATAAATCATATATAACAGGTTTGGTCCAACACCACACACAAACATTCAGACGTCAAACGGGAAATCTCGCGAGATCTCCCGAGATCAAACGTGAGTTCAGAGTAAATAAACAACAAACAACTACAAGACAAGAAGAACAAGCCGTGTAAAAGTATCAGCTCGAGGGAATTTACTCCCCTCGCTTGGGGTGGGGGGGGGTTCAGAGAATGAATTTGCATTGGTCAAAAGTTTTACTGTTGCCAGCAGTGATCTGATCCACCTTGACTTCCTGACCCCTGAGCTGGAGGCTGCAGAAAGTCAAGATGATGCTTGTGAATGAGAGCTTTGTTTTCCACACAGGACCAGTGTGTGTGTGTGTGTTACACATTAGGCAATAGTGTGAGTAAAACAAAAATTCAGAAACTGAGCACCTTTTAAGCACATGAATCTAGTTTAGTTGTCTTTGTGAAGTATTTATTGATCCGTATGATCAGCTATCGATCAGTGTGAGTGTGTTTTTCTGTAGGGTATGTGCTGAGGTCAGCAGGAAGTTCTCACAGACTGACTGAGTGTAAAGACAGCTGCCTGTCTCAGTGTGTGTGTGTGTGTTCGAGAGGCAGTCATAAGACTGGAGGTGGGGTAGAAAACCAGGGCGGTGAAGTTTTTGTGGAGGGTGGGACGTATATGTATTTATATATGTGGAGAGAGGGGGAGGGTCGGAAATCCTGAAAGAAGCGGTTGTGAGAAAAAAAGAAAAGAAAAAAGTTTGGTGCGGGGCTGGAGGTAAACAAGACGGCCAGGCTTTGTTTGGAGTTCAGAACCAGGAAGAGGAGACGCAGGAGTTTTTTGTTTTTTTTAAAAGACAGCAGACAATGTGGGAACACACAACTGATGGTGTTTATGTTCAGATAGTGCCGGCCTTCATCCGGGTTCCTTGTGTTGCATGTTATGGTCTGGAAAACTTCAAAAGAAACTTAGATATTCTGGAGCAAAAACTCAAAAAGTAAACTTCCTTTATAGGACTCACTTGACTGAAAATCTGTGTCAAGAGGAAGTAAAATAAAGTAGCTAAAAGGACCTAACTAAACATATCTCCATCTAAATGTGATTGTTTGTTTGTATGTGCCTGTTAGCAAAATGGCCAATTAGAAATGGCACATGAACATGCATTGTTACACCAAAAATACTCTTTTTGAAAAAGTAAAAAAAAAAAAAGAGTAATCATGGCCCGATTAAGCAGGTTGCCTATTTTCCTAGTTTGAATCCAGAAAAGTACAGTTTTATTTATAGTTTTAATCTTTTTTAAAAGGTAAAACTGGAGCTTTCCAACAAAGAACAGCTGGTAAACATTGAAAAGGCAGAACGTGTTTCCAGAAACGTGTGCAACACTGCCCTCCTGTGCAGCAGACGATTAATGTTAATGTTAAACATTAAAAAGTTGTGAAATGTATATATTTTTTTGAAGATTAAAAATGCAAAATAATTACATCACAACAAATAAGTGAGGAAATGACAGAAAATGCTTTTTCCTTGCAAGATTCATGGTAAATATAAAGGGTTCCTTAAAGTTTGCTGAGTGTCCTCAGTCAGGTGGTCAAAGTGCAAGGGTCAGGGGTCACAAGGAGAAGTTTTTAAAAGCCTTTTGTTTCGCGGACAGATTTATACAGATAGAAAAGAACTCTATTCTGTTTTTTTAAATGCAGTCTTTGTGAGAGTGTGTTGCGCTTATATAATTCCTGTATGAATATTTTTCTGCCTTCAGGCTCCCACCAGACTTCATGAAGTTTATACAATGGAGATGAGCTGTGTTCATCCATAATGCAGCATATATGTTGCTTTATATAGGATGGGTTGGAACTGATCCACTCCCACACTTTATTTCCCGGAGCTCAGAGGACACACACACACACACACACAGCCCACATTGGCTCTGATGAGAACACAGTTTTGAAAGCATCGTGCACACACCAACATGGCCATTTCGAACGGTTCGAATATAAACAATGACATATTGATGTGCGTGCAGAACGAGCCCCAGTGGAGAGTAAAGCAAAACACAGAAACTACAGAAAGTGTAATTTAAAGCCCTGTGAAAACACAGGGGAGTAGAATATGTCAGCAGAGTTGTGTGTTTTTGCATCCACTCAGGTTAAGCTGTGGGGAATTCAGGAGCTCATTTCTCTACTGTATGCATGAAAAACAAAACAAGTTTCCAAATGACTGCACACATTCAGGAGTTAAAATGTATTGTGTTATTTTTATTATGTGCATTACAGCAATAAGACTTCAACAACTGTACCTCAGCACATTTAGTTTTGCCTACTAACTGTGCAATCAAGACTTTTTTTGTATTCTTAAACTTTAATCAGTTCATAAAGTTGCTTACAGATGCAGTATTGTATTTTAAAATTTTGTATTATTATTCTTGTTAAATAAATACATAAAATAAAATAAAATTTCAGAATCATAATTTAAGAAACAGAAAATGCAGAGAAAGTACAATAAATCCAGTATACTGTATAACATCAATAAAAGATTACTGTATTTAGAATTATTAATGCAATGGCGCCCCCTGCAGGAATTTGTCTGGGATGTCAGCAGACAGGAAAAAAAAAAAAAAAAAAATATATATA
>JAUBOC010000063.1:7827694-7857697 GCA_032275365.1 Anablepsoides cearensis
TAATTCTAACTCTAATACTTACTTTAACTCTACTACTAACTTTAACTTTCTACTAACTTTATCCAATGCACACCTCTCACAACACCAAACGCCAACTCAAAACCCACAAAGGGCTGCGAGGCTCAAACCTCTTTTATGTGGTTGTGACACTCAAAATGAAACAATGACGTGGCCCACTGAATCCGAGGCCTCGTTTGTCATCAGTCACGTGATTTTTACGGGACTGATACGCGCCTCGAACCGGGGCTTCATCTGACACGCCCCTTTTTGCTCGACACAGGCTCCGAGGCATCGCTTCAAATGTTACATCACTACCTGCCTGCATTTGGGTCCATCTTGGCCACCAAACCTAATAACTGTCTTGAGCCATCCGTTTATTTTTTCTTGTTGGCTTCAAAGGAGTCAAACGTTCTTGTGTTATTAAGGTAATTTTGAACAATAGTTCTTAGGTATTTAGACAAAGATCATGAAAAAAACAAACATAAAACGCACCAAAATCCAGTTTATTGGTGAGATAAACTCCTCTCAGTGACGTGATGTTGGTGAAGTCACTCTTCTTCTGTCCGCCAAACAGGTGGCGCTCCAAAGACTTGGAGAACAATATCCCACGGTCATCTGAGGTGTACATGGTCCCAAAGTAGGTGTCTTGGATTAAACAAACATAAAAACACTATCAAAGCTCAGGTCAAGTGTGTGATTGGTTCATCTTAGGATAGTCTTAAAGAGCACAAAATGAAATCAAGAAACTTAGTTCAACAAATTATTGCAGACAGTTAGAAAAAGTGCAATGTGCTAGCAAAAGGATTGCTAAAATTTGCTAAAGGAGCTAAAATGCATGGCTTGAACTAAAAGAAGCAAAACACCAGCTAAGATGAAGCAAACATCCAGCTAAAAGCAGAAAATGATAGCTAAAAGCTAGCTAAAGAAATGACTAAAAGGCTAGCAAAAAACATAGAGGTAAGCTAAGCTCAAAATAGCCAAATGCTGGCTAAAAGTAGCAACATGGGATTGGAAAGATCTGTGTATTTCTTAAGGGAAAATATTTGCAATTAGTTATATATTTTGCAATATGTAGTATAAAAGGTTCAAAAACCAAAAGTCAAAGCACATGTCTTTTGACAAAGCTGAACGTTTTGATATATGATATAAGCTAAAATAGCATGAAGTATGGTACAAAAATGCAGTGTATATCTAGGGAAGGTAGGACTTCGTTTTTTGTACCTAGACCATTGATAAGCAGCAGGGAACAGACAATTTTGAGCTGACAGAAACTTTTCAACATGAGCATCTTCAGCATCAAGTCATCATCAGTCATGATTTCTGTTTGAAACTCACACACACACATACACACACACGCTTGTCAGCTAAAAGCATGAAGGTCGAGCCCAGCTGAGGGAGCGTGCACGTCTTCGTGTCACGCCCATATCCACTGACAAGACTGTCAGCTTTTGCAGCGTAACCTAAATCCCCCTCCCCTGCAGCTAAGAAAAAAGATAAAGCCCATCTAACCCCAGGTCTCCTCTATTTACATCTGCAGTTCAAAAGCCTCATTTTCACCGGAGCAGAAAGGCCGCCGGAGGTAAAACGGCGTGACAGAATCCTGAAAGTGACGAGGCGGAAGGATCCAATGGTAGAACTGAACTCAGACTCCGAGGAGATGATTTGTCAGCATCACTGAACTTGTAGAACCAGTTGGACGTTTCCTGCCAAGCCTTTCCATTACAACAACAACACACACACACACACACACAAAATAAAAAAAAGAGCCGAAAGAGCCATAAACTGTCCCGTCCCTTCAGTCACAGATTAACAACGCCCCATTTAAGTGCTGGTTATATTTGCTCCCATACCTCCGGGGTTGTCTACATGCAGGAAAAGCATGTCCTCATCCCCGTCCAGGATGGAGTAAAACTGCAAACGCACACACAACAAGAGAACGTGAAGCACATCTGGGTGAGAAACAAACTGAACAAGCAGATTTTTTATTTATTTTTTAATCCCCCTGCATAAACACGGTTTAATAACCGTGAGATTATTTGCGGTGTCAACACCATGTCAGTTTCATCAGAGCAGTTGAGTGATGAAAATAAGAGGTTGACGCCTTCGTTTGTCTCGTTCTTTTCTTTTTTTTTTTTTTTCCAACAGGCATTAAGCAAACTAACCGTTTCAGGACAATTTTTTTTGTTTTTGACAGCAGAAACGGCAGCTGTTCTCACCTGCTCAGTGGAAGCAGATGGCAGAAGGGCCTGACTGAACGAATCTCCTTGGTCCGATGAGAAGTACATGACCCGAGGAGACCTCTAATGGGAAAACAGTGTATCGTCATAGGACTCCATTTTAAAGAGAATCTCATGAGTCATCAATTTGTTCATTCAAGTACGTTCAGGGGAGAATTCTTACCGAGTCCTCCATGACAGAGAAGAACAGGAAAGCTCCGATGTAGCCAAAACTGAAGACATCCTCGTGAATGATGGTGAAGGTTCGACCCAGATCCTTCGTCCTCTTCAGCACTAAATCTCCCCTCTCCTCTGCTTCAACTAAGAAAAAAAACACGCTCCGTCAGAAAACTGGGGCATGTTTAAAAGGAGGATGATTATGTTTTGGCTTGTCTCTTACCTGCATCTACCAGGCTGCAACTGAAGAACAAATTTATGCCCGCTCCCCTATAACGAAACAGGAAGTTTCAAACATTACACACATTCAGAATGTCCCAACATACTTCTTGCAAATTGTTTTTCAGTTTGCTCTTCTTTTCTGCCCTGCATCATCCTCTGGAGCACTGCCTCCGGGGCTCTATTTCCTGTTTATTCTCACCACGAGAAAGTATGCACTCCGTCGTGAACTTTTGTCCACTTGGCGCCAAAGTCCAGTGAGAGCCAAAGACTTCCCTGCAAGTCAGGAAACAACAATGTTTGCTTTAGGTTCGTTCTTAATGTGTGAGCTATGAACGCGTGGCTGAGCTCTAAGAGCCGAGAAGCGTCAAGGGGCTCACGTCGATGCTGAGGGCCACCAGGTAGTCGGGGTTGAGGAAGTGGTAGGTGATGGGCTGAGCCAGGTGGAAGGGCAGCTGGATGAACCTGAACGTTGCCCCAGCGTCTGTGGAGGTGAAGATGATCCCACCCAGGTTGCCAAAAACAGGCGTGTCTGCAGTTAATATCACCTGCAGTTAAAAGGAGACGTGAGCCATGGAGGTCTGATGACAAGAAGATAAAAAATTGGCATTTCCTGTCAAAAATGGTTAAGGTGAATGCTGAAAAAAATCAAAGTAGCTAAAAACATAAAAACAGCTGAAATTAGCAGAAAGAAGCTGAAAGCACAAATAGTTGAAATTGGCACAAGAATAGCAGAAAATGTAAAAATTATAGCTAAAAAAGCAGAGCAACGCTAAAATCAGCTAAAAACAAGCCGAAGGCAGCTGAAATAAGCACAAAGATGTTTTTTTTAAAGCAGAACCAGAACAAAAATTTAAAAAGTATAAGATTTATGAACAATTTGAAGGGTTTTAAGGATCCTGAAGACGTATTGTATATCTATTTTGTAACCTGTCAAGGAACTGCAAATGCAAATTAGCTAATGCTATAATCCAATATAGCCCATAAAATGGTGACATTTATGTTTTAAGATGTTTTTTTTAAATAAAGTTAATTTAAAAAAATAATAATAATAATGGCTGAATAAACTAAATATCTCAAGAAGTATAAATTGCTGAAGTATAAAGAGTCATTAATGGAATGTCCTGCATGTTTTGATATATAAATTATTGAAATAGCATAAAAACTGTGGCACTGCCTACTGACAAACATTCAGAAGAAAAAGAAAAAAGATGTCTTCAAATAGTTTTTGTTTCTAAGATTCTTTTTGTGCACACAAGGATTCATGAGGCCTGGATGGAGGTGTGATGAAGACATGGTTAAAGCTGATTAGGCAACAAGAAAACGGTCCTTTTAGCGTAGCTGCACCAAATAAGGACCCTCAGACAACACCAAATCTTTTTTCTGATTTGACCTCCTTCAAACATTGCGATGACTAGCATTAACTGACCGAGCTTCCCGGTCCAACACTGACTCCAAACTCCTCTTTGATGAAGGTGCGGTTGATGCTCTGGGAGATGTCATGAAAGGACTTGCCATAATCCGTACTGAGGGGGGAAACAAAAAAAAAAAGAAGAGTTTCAACAAAAGTCTACATAGAGCTGGTTAAATGTGCAGCCAGTCAGACGGTGGCCCACCTCCTGTAAAGTCGTGACGAGCCTCCTTCCATAAAAGAATCAAGAGGAAAGCTGATTGTCGATAGCACCAGAATCACCTAAGAAATTAAACTAGTTTAGTTGAACAAAATATTTCTTTCTGATTTAGTTTTTTTTTATGAAAGGAGCTTCCGGAGTCCTTTTTCTTTGAAAACAATGTCGTGGAGGCTAAATGTTCATGTTTCAGAATGAGAGACACATGATACTCACTCCTGTGCCGTCGCCCACCCATGTGAGAATCACATAGGAGCCATCATCACCGTTAAACCCTGTCTAAGGAAAAGAAAAGAACCAGAGAGGCTCAAACAGGGGAGCTTATTCAATAAAACTAAATCCACTTTGTTAAACTCCTTTTGTTCAATTATTTTCACCTCCAGTCATTCCCAAACACTGTTAACTTCGGACTACAATAAAAAAAAAAAAACGTTGGGACGTTGTGTAAAAGGTAAATAAAAAGCAGAAAGCTATTTGCAAATCCCATAATTTATTCAACATGGAACAAAACATTATAAACATTTATCCTAAGAAATTGTACAGTTTTTTGGTTAAAAAAAACAACAAAAGGAACTGAAAGTAAATTTTACAAATAAGAAACAGCTTGAGAAGCATTTGTGCTACAATTTAGATTAACCGACAACAAGACAGGCTTCAGGCTCTCAGCAGCCACTGGATTAAAAACAGGACTGGTTTTGTTGTGAACAGATGGTCTAAGGAGCACTTCCACAAGTCATTGTCATCAACTGGTTAAAGCTCTATCACACAAACCGGGAGCCATAAAATGGACTGAGGCAAAGTGAAAATGTGTTATGTGGACAGACAAATCCAAATGTGATGTTCTTTTTGGAAATCACAGACACCATCATCGAACCTGTAATCAAAAGCCTGCCTCTCTGATGGTATGGGTGTGCATTAGTGCTTATGGCATGGGCAGCATCAATGCAGAGACGTATACAGGTTTTAAAACAACACATGCTGCCTTTTAGCAAAGAAGACCCAGGACAGTTGATCACCTATCGGACGGAAATGGGAAATCTTCCTCCAAAAGCTCCAGCAGCTGTTTTCCTCAGGTCCTAAATGTTTGTCGGTTGTTGTTTAAAATGCTTCAGGGGTTCCAACTTTTATTTTAGCTGTGTTGCTGCCATCGCTTTCAAAATCACGTTATTTCCCAAAAAAGGTCAAATTTCTTAGTTTGTTTGTTCCATTGTGATTGAAAAACAATTTTTTTGAGAATTGAAAAAAATCATTGTATTTTATTGTTGCACTCTGTCACAACTTTGACAAAATTAAGTAATTGTCTATGATAAATAGTGATAATTCTACTCCCACAGATTATGGTGTAATATGTAAAATTCTATAGTTGGATTACTTATGAACAGGTGGCTCTTTTGATGCAGAGTAACAGACACACAATGAGTCTAATTCACTTCACCTCGTGTGTGTTGTCATCCAGAACCTCGTGCTCGGCCGTGGTGAGTGGGATCCGACAGGAGTTGAAGGCAGGACCGTGAGAAGGTCTCCAAGTGTCGTAGGAGCTGCTGCTTTCCCTCCTGGAGCGCACTTTGCCCCGACTCCGATGGAAAGTCACCGACTTCCCCCATGAGCGCCTGCTCTCTGCGCCCAGATGGAGGAAAAGTAGCAGAACGCACGCGCCAACGAAGACCCCAGTTTTCCACATCCTATTAAAAGACCCCCCCACCCAGTAGGGAATTCAGGGGACTTCCAGAGACGGATGTGTCCGATTCTGCTATTTAAAAAAAAAGTATTGCGTTCTGAAGGTAAGAGCGGGGTGTGGGAAAGTCCTCGGACGGTTCATTAACATAAAAAAGTGCTGCGTTAAGTGGCCCGTCCACTGTCTGCAGGTGCGCTGGCCCGCATCCATGTGACCTGCGGGGTGGATTAACACTTCAGCAAGAGATGGAAAACCATATTTTATGACAAGGGAACAAAAGGAAAGAAGAATGGGGACTTTTAAAGATTTAATTATGAGGCGTCTTTGCGCAAAATTGTCCAAAAAGCACAAACAAACAAAAAAAAAAGCCTAAAATATCTTCAAGCTTTCTCCAAATTTTCTAAATTATTATAATAGATGTAACAAATTACTATAGTAATTAAAAAAGAGGAAAGATTGGTGCGAACTCATGTCTTCCATCTCCACCTGGGTGTGCCAAAGTGCCTTGGGAGACTTTTACGCACGCGCTTTTACGCATGTTTCAGCAGTTTTGAGTGACTTGAAAGCTGGTATATAAACACTTTGAGAGTGTTTTTTAAAGCAGTTAACTCGCAGGAAACATGACAGCGGTGCTACTGGCAAAATATAACGGGTTTGGCCTTAGCTGACGCATTAGGTTAACTTCAACTTCCTTACAAAGGAAATTATAAGAACTTTTGGCGCACATAGCTTGCATTTGACGTGTTGCGTCAGATGCGAATTTATTTGGAAGTATTTTATTTTCTATTTCTGAGGGATGAGTCCAAGACGAAGCAAACAGTAAAACTGATGTCTGATTTATGCAGAGCTAAAAGTGAGGCTTTTGGGACCATGACGCCAACAAATTGGGAAATCTGCCTTCAATCTCATGAACTGAGTCCTTTTGTTGCTTCATGAACCAGTGACAGAAGTTTAGATTTAAAAGATGTGTTCGGCAAAGAATGCACTTGTTTGAGAATATCCCGAAAAAAATGTATATTTTTCCTGGTTTTGTTGTTTGCCATTAGATGTCTCCATGAACACGTGAAGGAATTAAATCAACCGAAACTGAGAATAATTAATGAGTTCCTGATAAAAATGCCAAAGCCCTATGACTCACCTCAGCTTGTTGCTGCTATGCAATTGTATCATCACGACTATCAGCCCTGTGGGGAAATAATGTTTCAGCTATTAAAACCGCCTTTGCTGCAAACGTTATGTTTGATGTTCTGAAGGACTTCAAAACCAAATGTCGTGGCACCATGGAACATTAAAAAAAGAATAATTAAAGTTAAATTGAATAAGCAAAGAGCTTTCAAAAAGAGTCCAGTTAAAACACATTTATTTTGAAAAAGGAAAACACTTGGTGACAGATACCGTTTCTTTTTTATTCCAAAGTAAAGCTAAAGTTTGGCATACAATCATCTGAGATATTAAAAGTTGTGTCAGAAGTTTAGCAAGTGATGACATACTACAAAAGATTCTTAATCTAAGTACTCATTTCTCTAAATGTCTTGCGTAGGTGGGAAAAGTGCTGGGCAACAAATCAAAAGGTTCTATTAAATAGTATTGTCCGGCTTTCTGTCATTCCTTTCATCACACATAATTAAAACCATTACATGTCATTTGTAGCTGCTGTTGCAGATTCTCCTTCAAGGGCAGGTTCGGCTTATCTTTCCATGTGGCTCTGATTTGTCAGGACCGGTCCATCAAGTGGTCTCAGAAAGCCTTTTCTTAAAAAACAAAAAAACAAAAAAAAAAAACTCTACTTTTTTTTGATCTGTCATTTCATTTAGAAACCCATTCCAGTTTTAGTGCAAATTCTTCAGTAGTGCGGTAACATTTCATTACAAGTAGTTCCTCTGAGAGAGATTAGGTGAAACTGTTTCCTTTTTGAGGGTCCTGTTCTTCTCCGGCGATTGTTCAGCTTAACCAATCCCTCAGGCGCCGACGTTTTTATTCACAGACCGTCCCCGAAGGCGGTCGCAGGAGTGGAGCTCCCCGTGCGTCTGGTGGTTCAGTTCATTGATGTAGCGGTAGTCCGGGGAATACATGAGCCCACCGACCGAGTTCCCGAGTTCAAAAATGACTGCGATGACAGAAAGGAGCGTTCCGATGGCGTACAGCTTCAGAACCGCCGCAGGGACCATGATGATTCCCATGGACATCATCAGCCTGAAACAAGAAAAAGATCATTACATTGCATCGCATTTCACCACTGCACCAAGGTTTAGCTCAATATCTGTACAACTAGCAAAGTTACAGGCTTTTGTGTTTTATGAAGTGCCATCTTGAACTGGACTAATGAGATGTAGATGTCCATTTAATTATTAAATCTAATCAGAATATTTTGCTAAATATTAGGGATAAGCTACTACCACACCAAATTTCAGTGTAATGTTTGTAAAATTGAGTCAATTATAGCCATTCTTGTTTTTTTACATTTAGTTAGTTATGGTGGAATTGGATCATCAACAAAAGTAAATCAGTTGTAAATGTACAACCAATGACTCCTTTCTGAGAAAATCCTTAAAATCCATCAAACACGTGCAGACGCCAAGACACGGGCAAAACACATAATATTAAGTTAAAGATAAAATAATATGCCTTAGCAAGATAAGCTTAAAAAACGCCTATAAATGATGAGTTGAAGAACATCGGAAACAACACTACTCATTTAACATAATATGCTATTGCTATGTTTTGCTAACGTGCGTGACATGTGATTCTTTCGCTCAAAGAATGAGCTTAAAGAACCGCTCGAGCGTCGACACAAGGTGCTTGAAGAATATCGTGAATCTCGATAGTTCCGATGGCCAAAGACAGCACACGACGAAACGGAAGAGTACAACGACAACATGAGTTTATATTTATTTTTTTCTTACCAACTCACAAAACGAATGCCTCAACCAAGTTCTGGAGTTCGACGCTTTCTTCTTGCCTCTCTGTTCGGAAGCAGCGTGAAAACAAAGACGGAAACAGCAGCTCGTATTCCAGACGGTGCTGCGTGTGTCCTCCTCCACTACTCAGCGCGCGACTGCTCTGCGTCTCCCCGCCGCTGCTTCATATCGCTGACCCACTTCCTGTCTTGGACAGTGGGGGTTTCCAAGGGGGTGGGTCGAGATGTTCAAGTCAGTTAATTCCAGAAGCTTTTTGTACACTCAGATCACTAATGAGTCTTATCTAGTAGACTACTTTCAACATGGTTTAAATTAATGAGTGCAAAAGTTTTAAACCAATTTAGTTCAAGCTTGTGCAGTGTGTGCTTGAAGTGAAAGTGCTATGTATTACATATTGTTGGTTCTAGAATAGTGTTTTATGTCTGAATATTTAATTTTGCTAACTGTTGAAGTTTACTGGATCCAAATGACTCATTCAAAAAAAAAAAAGTACAAATAAGTTGGTAGCATAATTTTTTTATAGGATTTTTATCTTTTATAGCATTTGGCAAACACACCTTGTTGCCCGTAAAAAGCCAGATATGAAACAACTTGTCCAAACAGCTCTTCCAACAAGCACACACACTGATGTTCTGTCATCACTATGTAAAATACAGTAATGAAGTTGTTTAGGTTTGGGGTAAATACCATTACAAGAAACATTTTATTACAGTTGCAGTCCAATAAAATGTGATGTCAACTAGTTGAAACAAATTAGGAACATATGGGAATGTGGGTAGATGCTGAACCATGTGTTTTCTAGTCCTTAAGCCTGTCTGACATATTGCCTTTAAATGGTAAATAGCTGGAACGTAGCACTTCAATCATTCACCCATTTAACATTCATGATGATGGTGAGCTACAGTGTAACAGCAGCTGCTCCTAAAAAGGCTTTAAAAAGAAGAAAAAAATCCACTAAAAGGGGAAAAATCAACGTCTGGGAGTGTAACAACTGCTTCATTGTTTATCATGACTAGTAAGAGTGATTCATAGTGAAGTGAAGACAAACAAAAAAAAACTTGTTTTCACTTCCTCATTAGAGGTATGACATTTAATCTTTAGCAAACGAACAGCTGTAAGAGTCTGACTTGCAGCTAAAGAATGACGGAGATTTTTGTCACTCTCGCTCTCAGACACCCAGTCTTTAACGGGCAAGTTCAAACAAGTTTTTAATCACATTTAAATCAGTCTTATTGCAATATGTTTGTATGCTAAAGAGGGAATTTCCTAAAACGTTCTGTTCAGTTCAGTCAACTGCATTTTCTGTGAAAATTCACTGCGAGAGCTGAAGAAGCTGAAAGCTAAAATAAGCAGGATAGTTAAAAGCAGCAAAATGCCAGAAAAAACACATGGACAAGCCCAATTATAAGCTACTGTAGCACTTTTCTAGTGAAAAGTAGCAAAATGATAGTTAAAAACTATAGCCAAAAGGTAGGCCTTTGAATTTGCCAAGTTAAACAAAATGGTAGCAAAAGTCTACAAGCAGAAAAACTCTAGGTAAACAGTAAAAGTAGCAAAAGGTTATATAACATTAACAAAAGGCTAAAATGCTAAAAGTAGTGAAAAGAAATTTACTAACAGTTTTAAACAAATGTCTGTTTAATAGTTAAAAGTAGCAAAGGTCCAGCTAAAAGCAAGATGGTAGTAGTAATGGTAACTAAAAGCTAAACATAACCAAAATGTAGTTAGAAGCTAACAGTAGAAAAACCATTATAGCTAAATAAGACAAAAGGACTGCAGAATTCTAGCCTGGCCCTTGCTTTAAAAACATAGCTAAAAGATACACCTTTAACAAGTTTACACTTTAAACTCCGATTGTATTTGTAATGGAAAAATAACTTATTTTCTAAAGTTAGTGACCTCTTTTGCTGACTTTAAAATGTCATCATGTTTCATTATTTTACTCTTTATCTTCTGCTTCCTGGTTTCGTTCCACAACCAGGACAATATCTGTTTAGAAGTAATCTGCTAATCAAACTCTCCTTGGCCCACTTCGGCACCAAGGATGTTTATTGTTTCCTTTGGATAACACACTGTATAAAAGCATGTATTTAAAACTGCCTCAGTCATTGGCGCACATTGTGTAACACTGTGACATGATGCGTGTCCAGCAATTAATAATAAATCCTGATTGACCTTTTTCGGACTGCTTTTTATTCTTGTATCACGGGTTTCTATTTAGGTAGAACAAAGAATTTCTCAACAATTTGGCGTCAGGAACGAGTTCCACGCTGGGTTTCGGCAGGCCGAGGACATCAGATGAGCAGATTTTTCTCCCCTCTAGTATCTCTGGGGACTGGCGATCTGGCCTCGGCCCGCTGGACCCACGCTGGAGCAAAAGAACCTTAACAGAAACACGGTGAGCTAAACTTTATTGCATCAAAACCAAAATTATATTTGGAAATTCTAATTTTTATTTCCACATCCTTTGGTTTTTATTTTTGAGGTTTTTTTTGTGTGTTTTTTTTTACCTTCTCTATCAGCTGAATGGTCTATTCTATGTTTGGTTTTCATTATTTTATCTATAATTTTAGCAGTTTCTTTCAGCTGTTCAAATCCTTATGACTTTTTTTCTCTCTCATATATTATGGTTTAACTATTCAAAGTAGGAGAACATCTTGTTCTGATTAGACATGCTTATCAAACCTTATCTGTTTTTCTGCACTCCGTGCTGCTGTGTTTCTTGGCCCAAATGATTTTAAACCTTTACTTTTAAATTTTCTGTTATTAGATCAGCCATTTGGAGACATATTTGTTGTTCCATTGTATTGACACTGAGCCAGAGAAACATTTTAGTTGGAATATTTTGAAACATTATTCTGCTCGTGTCTTTTTCAGACGTTAAGTAGAAATGTTTTATTGTTTTTTTTCTGTTTTTTTGTTGTTGTTTTTTTTTTCTTTCCATTTTAGACATTAAGTGCTGCCTCACAAGATGACTGTGAATATTTTTTTTGTTTTCTTTTAAAGTTCTCAGTAAATACTTTGACCCTTTTCTCTGGAAGCTTATTTTATTTTATTTTATTTTATTTTATTTTATTTTATTTTATTTTATTTTATTTTATTTTATTTTTGATTAATATTGTTTAAGTGGTTCAAAATCAGTCTGTCCAAGCCTCCAACACTTGTGTAAAGTGTAATGGAAATAATACTTTTTAATTTATGCCAGTAATTCATGACAATTTCTGTCTTTGTTAAATAAATAGCTCCAAGAAACAAAAGTCTGACTAAAACAGATCAGATCATGATGTCACTCCCAGGTGGCGAGGCCATGATAACCAGAAGAACAGAGTGAAACAGATAAAGCTGATATCATCGGGTCAGATAAATATCTTATAATCTGATCTAAACAACAGATCTATAAGTATCTTTCCATTACAATTCCCCCTATCTGACCATAAAATGATCACTACAAACAATCTTTTAATGTAAAAAGGGGAAAAAAAGGAAGTTGCTGTCTTTGGGAACATAAACCCTTTGCTCAAAAAAAAAAAAAAGCACAAGCAAAAAAAAAAAGAAGAAGAAGAAGAAGAAGTTAGCAAAATGCTTCAGATACTGTAGGTGCTGCTAAACATATAGTTGTTTTGAACATACTGTACCTTATCTCTCCGCGTTTTTTTAAACCTTTAAATTACACCTTAAACGGGGGAAATGGTGTAAAAAAACTAAACAGAAAACTCTCTTGCTTAGTGTCAATACAGCTGGTTAAAATAAAAAAAATAATAAGTAATTAAATAATATAATTAATGAAACCACAAACACTACAACTTGAGTCTCCAAATGGCTGTTCTGAGACTATAAAAGAAAGAAAACAGCTTCTTGAAACCCGTTGTTGGAGGAAAATCAGGCCAAAGTAAACCACAGCACATTAAGCGCACAAACAGATGAGATTAAACAAACATGTCAAATCAAGGCTAGATGTCTTCCAGTGAAGAATTGACCCTAAAGTCTGCTTCCTACAAACTCATGCAGAAGTGAACAGATTTTTTTAAAAACATAAGAAGAAAAAGAAAGAAGTAAAACAGCAGTGCTGAGTCAGCATTACTCAATACGGGCTGGCATCTGCTTCTACTTTGATATGCTTTGTTTCTACAGTTCAGACGTAAGTGTTACTTTGTGAGTTTATAGGTGAAGCTGCCACTTACAAACTTCTCTTTTATTAATAATCGTGTGATTCACATCCTATGATTTCCTGTTTGAAAAAAAAAACCCAGAGTTGTGCAACAATGTTTTACAGACTGCTCTGTGAGAAAAAAGAAAACTCTGATGTTGGTTTGAAATATTCCCTCTTGTGTCTCTCAGCTGCGTGGTTCTCCACACATCTGGATAAGATTGAAAGGTGCAGTAAACAGCGGAGCTCCCTTTTATTTCTCCTGAAAGGATGTCTTGCTGCTTAGAGGCTCACGTAACCCGGCGTGGTGATCTCTGAGTCACTTTCAGTCCTCGGTTTAGTTTTTGGAACCAAGTGATTCTCTGCATTTCCCAGAAACTAATCCAGCATTTTTGCAAAAGGAGTTCAAATTACACACCCACACACAGGCTTCTGTCTGGTTTTCATTGCAGTGTCTATAAACAGAACAGCAATACATTTAGATTTTTTGTAAAGTTCAGCATTTTATGCTCTTGTTAATGTTGTATAGTTCCTTTAATCAGTGATTGACTATTATTACGGAGTTATTCACTGGTTCTAGTCCTCGTTATAAATGCTTTCAAAGCTTTTCGCCCACCTTGGACAGATTTTATTGAAACGCTCAGAAAGTAATCAGCTTTAAAATAAATTTAAATAGTAAAATTCCTATATGAAAATAGTCGCCACAGCTAATCATACTTGGTAAAGACGGAAAAAAAATAACTATCACTGGATAATTTTAGTTATTGGACTAAAATTTCACAACTAACAGTTGGAAACAACACGAGCTGAAAGTACTGGGTCCTAAATCTGAGGAATTATTTGTAAAAAAAAAAATGCTAAAGAATCTGAATTAGGGAATGTAATTTTTCAGTGCAATAAATAAAACATCCACTAGATGGCAGTATTCAACAATTAGAAATTCCATTAAACAGTGTCAATCTTCAATTTCAGTATTTTACAAGGTCAAAAGTTCCATAAATACATTAAAATGAATGATATTTGAAATGTTTATGCAGCTAAATCACATCAGGTGTACAATAAAGGTGCATAAAGTTGTGTTTCCTGTTTCTGCATGGAATTATGGATTAAAAGAAAGCAAAACCCAGAAATTAAAATGAAAGCGATAGTTCCTAAAACAATGCAATGGTTCTGTCTCAAACAGAAGCATTAAATGATAGATTTATTGTTCTATGGGAGGCTCAGGTTCTTTTAACATGTTTAGTTATGAAATCCGTCAGAGTCACTCACACACACTGACACACAAGAGAACAGTTCATTTTTTTTGTTCAAACTTATGACTGTGATTAGTCTCAACTAGTTAGTGACTGTCCACGCTTTGCACATGACTTTCATTATGGTAACTGAAGGAAGGGGGGACGACTTGTGCACGCGTCCTGCATGTGACACTAACCCTTAAAATGTCACAGATTGGGAGAAATGAAGCCTGTGTGCTTCCTCGTGGGTGAGGGGTTCCTGCGAGTTTACTGGCGTCTCGAGGACGGGCTAAGAGGATTTTCCATGTTAACGTCTCACCAGCTGTCTCACCTGGTCTGTCGGTCACCTGAACCTGATCCTTTTTGAGTTAAAAGCTTCTTTTATGCAACAAATAATTGTTATAAATGAGTTTGACACCTATGTGTTAGACCAACCAGTTTCAAGGTGGCTGCTACAGCCGAATAACTTTCCAAAACACAACTTCATTACTATTACCTAATGCAAATACATTTTGTACGTCTGTTAGCAAAATATCTCATTAACTACTGAAGCGATTTTACTGAAACTTTTAGGAAAAAATCATTAGACATACATCAACAGCTGATAAACCTTTGGAGTCAGTCCAATTGGATATGCCCACCACAGCTAATAGATATTAGCAAACACAAAAATGTCTCTAGCTTAAACAGTTTTTATGATATTGAGCGAAAACTTGGTGTGGTAGTAGCTGAGAGTCATTCAAAACACACATTGTTTGAGTGTGACGATAACACTTTAACTTCAACATTAAATTTAGATGATTTTCATCCAAAGTTCCTGCGTGAAATGTTATGCATATATGCATTTCTTCGAGGAATGCTGTGCCTTTAATGCCTAAAAGATTTATTTGGGCTTTTGTGATATTATTGGTTTTGTTCCCAGAGCTGAGTTTGTAAAAAAAAATTGCACTCGAACCTTGTGCATGCATTTATTTTCTTAAATTAAAGAAATAACGTCACAGCCAGAGGTCAGACTTCAGGTTATTTAATTTTTTTTTGACACCTGAACAAAAAACCAGTTTAGTTCTTAAAAACAATATTTCACATCAGCACCATGTGGCTTCACTAACAAACAATAACTTTGCTCTATGTGGTATTTCCTGCACAGAAACAACATTCTAACACATCTTCTAATAAACATTGAAAAGTACTACGTGTGCAACTGACTAAACGTGAAATAAATAATTAAAAAATACTGTTAAAAGTAAAACGTTTTACTCATTGTTGAGTTGTGGGTAGCGGCCATCTTGAATTCAAGATTTTCCCACTTTCCGACAAGGGTTTTTCCAATGGAGGGGCGTTCTAGTTTGATTTTTCAACTTATAAGTGGGAAAATCACACTTCCCAGTACAACCAGGCCGCAGTAAAAGTAGCTGGTGAAAATGCAGCAAAATTGAGATTTTACAAATTTGACCATACATTTGATTACTTTTGAATCCTATGCACCTACGCTTATTTTAAGACATAGACTTTTTTGAAGCTCTCGTGGGCCACATAAAAGGCCATGGTGGGCCACATTTGGCCCACAGGCCTTAAATTTGACACGTGGTTTAATAGCTTATCAGTTATAGATGTTTATCCAAGGAGTTCTTCCTGTAAGTTTCATGGAAATTGGTCCAGTGGCTCATGGGATATTTTGCTAACAGACCTGGGAGAGCAGAAGAGCAGCTTCTTCTAAAGCTCTCTCTAGTGCTGCTCATTCTAATACTGAAATCCTCTTTGTGGAAATGACGCGGCGCCGCTGATAGAAAGCAGGATTAACCCGTACAGAGACGGGGGAGACGGGCATAAAAAGGGCTTCAGCCGCCACTTGCTCCTGGCAACTCACACTCGGGGGCGATGGCTGCCCTGTCCCACGCAGAGGCAGACGTTAAAAGAGATTTACCGAGACACCAGCCCGCCAACACGACCAACGCTCTGGTGCTGGCATCATTACCACGGCGACACCCTCTCAGAGGGAGAGTCTCCTAGGTGACGCCCTCTGTTGACACGCCTAGAGGTGGCTTTCTCCAGGCAGGTGCAGCTTGACGCAGGTCCTGTCTCCACTTTTTGCATTTCCACCTGTAGTTTGGAAAAGAGCAGCAATGTAAACCAATTGGATGCTGAGATTTTTTTTAATGTGAATATCTCAAAACCAATTTAAAGATGTTTTTCTATTTTGCAAATTTTGAACACTTTATTTGACTAAACTTGGACTATGGCTGTCAGGAACTCAGCCTCAGCAGTTTTTCCTCCTCAAACATAACCTTCCAGCTGCTGGATATCTTTTCCTGTTTTATAAATTCAGCCCAAACTGTTGCTGCAACTTGGCTGCACAACAAGGCTGAGGGCCCCTCTGGAATCAGTGTGACCTTGGGCAGACGATGGAAAGGTTCGCATACGAGCACTTCGGGGACGGAGAAAGGGAGAGCCTGCAGGTGGACTACAGCAGGGTTGTAGGGGCCTCTCAGCCATCAAACGTCTCGCCCAGGGAAGAGGAGCATTACTTCAGACATGTCTTACACGTTCATGGACACAAAACTGCAGCTCAGAGATACAACGCCACAAGGATTCAAGCAGGATTTTGCTCAGAAAAGTGAGTTAAACATTTGATGTGCTGAAAGATGCCCAGATTTGGTCAATCTAAATTATTACTTAAAACCTTATCATGAATATATAATAGGTGAAGATTTAAATGTTCTTCTTAGAGTCAAAATGTGCTTTCAACAACTAAAGTCCCACATGGAAATTAGACAAACAGCTTTTATGTGTGAAAAGGTATTGAAGCTACAAAATCAGAAAAGTAGCTAAAAAAGGGGGAAATCATATCTAAAAATGAAAAGAAGTGGAAAGCTGCATAAAAGCTAAAATTATTTAAAATTAGCTAAATGCTAAAAGCAGCAAAAGTTTAGTATCCAACAACTAAAGTAGCTAAAGACTAAAGCTAAAAGTAGTGAAAGGGTAGTAAACAAAATTACAAATGAAAATAATGTTTCATACATATATAAGCTAAAGGTAGCATAATAGTAGCTAAAACTTAAATATAGCAAAAAAAAAAAAAAAAAAAAAAACATTTTTTGCGAAAATGCTAACAGAATTTTGTTCAGAAGCTGAGACTCAGTTGTTTAAGCTACAAAATTAGAACATCCATCCATTATCTATACTCGTTTCTTCCTTTCAGGGTCACAGGGGTCCCTGGTGCCCACTTTCAGCAGTCACAGTGTGAGGGGTGGGGTACCACCCTGGACAGGTCGCAAGTGCATCACAGGATTAGAAAATTAGAACAGTATTTTAAAAATGAGAAATAATATCTAAAACTTTAAAAAGTGAAAAGCTATGTAAAAGCTAAAAATAGTAAAACGCAAGCAGAAAAAGGCTAAATAAAAAACCAATAAAGCTAAATGCTTGCTAAAAGCAGCAGAAGTATAGTAGCCAAAAGCAAAAGTAGCAAAAGACTAACTAGAATCTTAAAGTAGTAAATGGGTTGTGAAAAGCTTCAAATATAAACATTTTTAAAACTGTTGAAAAAGCTCAATAGTAGCTAAAATCTTAACGTAGCAAAGGGTAGCCAAAAAGTAATATACCACGAGTAGCGTCAAGCTAAAAATAAGGAAGTTGCCTGAGAAAACACTTTGATGTAGAGTGTTAAACATAAAAAATGTGCACATTTTGATGCATAAACAGGTAAAATAGCATAAAGTATAAAGTGCAAAAAATTTAATTTAGCAAAGCATCATATATGAATCATATATGTGCAACCACCATAGAGTTAAATATCACTATATTATATAACTCCAAGGAAACCACACACTGGATCAGTTTGCGTATCCTTTTCTTTGTCTGTTGCTCCCCACGTTAGCACTTTAAAGACTGCACAACACAATATCCTGTCTTTAGCTGGCAGGTGTTATTTTTAACCCTCCGTGCACGTGGTGTGGTGCACGGCGCGGGGAGGATAAACATGGCAGAATGGCGTGCTCAGAATAGCTACAGTGCATAAAGGAATCACTGACCCATATATGTAGTGACCCACATTTGACATCACAGACACAGAGTGGGTGACAGACCACCCCCACACCCCACCCCCGACTCACCTTGGCAGATATCCAGCAACACTAACCTAAAATTACGCAGCATATTTGTCCATGTGTGAATTTATGTATAATAACTTTATAATTTTATTTGGATTTTGGGCAAGAACAGAAGGAACAAAAAACTCATGTGTGCACTGGCTTTCAGACTTCCTGCGAATAAAATAGGCCTGGTGCTGACTTCTCTCTACGTCTAATCCAGTTAGGATCGTTTACATGTGACCAAAATTCTTCTTAGCTTCTAAAGGATGGTAATGGATTTTAACTTGAGCATGACACTTGTGATTTTCAGTCAGCAGACTCATTTGGGTTTGCAAATTTTTGTCCCAGTCAACTGCCAAGTCAAGCACACACGATGAAGGATTCAGTGTTATTCATGATGCTGGTTTGTCTACTTTTAGATTATCTTGTAATGCATCAGCAAATAACGAGTGAGCATTCCTTACAGCAATACATGCATCAGAGGTTTTAACGAAGATAATTTTTTAAGGTAGGACGTACAGAGTTGCCTTGTAAATCACATTACTTGCAACCTCATTCAATAATGCAAGAGCTCATGTGATTTGTTAAAGCATTGAGGATCACTCTCAGATACTATCATGTCACATTTTACCCAATTCTTGTAAAATTCACAGAGCTATAACCATTTTTTGTGTTGGGTAAGCTGGATAAGCTGCATTTTGAATTGGGTTGACACGAAATGTTAATGAGTTGTGCATCCAGTGAATACTTTTTGAGAATTCAGTGGTTCATAAAATATTTTGCTAACAGGATTGACATAGATAATTAAACCTTTAGTTTTAAGCAGAAAATGTTACATTTTGTGTGGTGCTTTAAATGTGTTATTAGGGGTGACCTTCAGCTACTACCACACCACTTTTTTTTACTCAATATCTGTAAAATTGACAGTATTTTTTTTTATAATGGGGTGAAATCTGAAACTATATTAGCTTTGATTCAGCACCATATTTATCATTGGAATTAATGGTGAGGGAGGAAAAAAGAGCTGACATGTGAGTCTGGCGGTAGTCCAGTGAATTACAAAGTCCCCATAGTTGTCCTGATGTGGGTGAACCCTGATTTGGCAGCAGGATGCAGGGGGTTAAACTCGTGTCTTCCACGGGGAGGAGAGGGGATGTGACGCTGCTGCCTGAACAAAAACACCAACACTGTCTGCAGACGGCGAGCAGAAAGCACTTCGCTGGCTTTCCATACTTCTCCGTCACCTACTGCACTATTTTCTCATCTTGGACCCACCACTGGTGTATTCATCCACTTCCCCCTCTAAGGTAATGATGGATTCATGGATCTGAAATTCAACTCGGTCTCTTTTGTGAACGCTCACAGCTGGAAAGTTGCTTCCTTTCTTTTTCATTTTTTTTTGACAACGTGGATCTCTGAAAAGATTCTTTGTGGCTTAACCAGGAGGAGGGGAATGACGCCGGACTTCACTTTCGTGATGAAGTTACAGAGTTTTAAACGCTTTCTTGTAAAAATGTAAAAGCGTACTTGAACGCCTCAGAAGCCTTTTGTGAAAATAGTGCCGAAATAACAAAGCTGCTAATGCTAAATGCTAACGATTGCTCCCACATGTCTGCGAATCATGTGGTTCACCACAACAGTTTCATTATTTACTCGTAATTGCTAACTTTAGTGTTAATTCATCACTTATTAAGATGTTCGTTATGTACAAGTCGTATTATTGCCAGCTGGTGGTGATTAGGCTAAGTAAGTGACATTATACTGAACAGTACTGCAGGAAAATGTACTCCATAACATGCTAACCTAGTTGTGACGACTAAATTATTATTTATCTTATTCATTGTTGCCGAAATGACATGAATATTTAGTCGTATTAAAAATGCACACTAGCTTTTACGTATAACACAATTTATTAAGAATTCGAGGTTAAGTGATTTGCACGTGCTCCAGACTTCTGATTCTATTTCCAAACTTGCTTCAAAACTCCCCTAAAATAAGCTAGTTTCTTCCCCCAGAAATGTAACATGTCATGTTGAGAAATGTGATACATTTTTCGTGACGTATTTTGACCCCATCATCAATTCGGCGTTGCTTAAACTTATTAAATACAACTAATTATCAAAAATATTTTAACATTTGCATGTCCATTATTTGCTGGTTTAAGATATCCAAAAACATTTTCCTTAAAATTAAAGTTAATTTGGTTTGGTTACTTTATTTATACCAAAAAAGGTAAATTTATATTGCAGTGGTGCAAAGCATACGTATCATGCACAAACACACAATTATAAGTAATAAAAACACATTAGCAAAAAGAACCATTCACATAGTGCTTGAGGCTCCACATATCAAATTCAAATCAAAACAGGACACGAAACCAGGAAATAAAACTAAAAAATAAACTTAATATAACAAGTTGGAGAGAAAAAAACACATCAAATCCAACATTGAACCACTGAGAACATCTGTCACTTCAGTTTGCTCATTTCAGTAAGTAGTTTTAAGAATTAAAACTAAGTAAGAAGATCAAATATGCTAAAGATTATGTCTTGTTACCTAAACTAGACAGGTTCTTGCTAAATGCAATAGATGCTAAGATCTGTACAGGATAATGCAACACAGATAGATGTTCATGCACTTTATGCTGAAACAACCCATCTCTCGGAAGTATCATGTTTTTTTGTTATCTGCTCATGTGCAGTGCCCCAGCACCTAATGTTTGCTAGTTGCAGATAATCTAATCTAGGTCACTAGGCTAGTAATGCACGAGTCAAGATATAGCTGTTTATGCTTTTTTTCCTGCTGTTTGGTGCAGTGAGTGGTGCGTTTATCTGTTAGTAGGTCAGTCGGCCGTGTTTTGCTTTCCAGTTCATGATTCACTTTGTATTTTAGGAAAAAAAAGAAGCTTATTTTGGATTTCAAGAAAGCAAAATTATAACCCCGCAGCAGCAGCAGAAATTTGTTGATTTATATGGGTTTTCTGGTTGTATATTGTTAGGTTATGTGGGCAGCAAGCCCAGTTAGTTAATAGGGTTACTTGTAAACTAACATGCAGAAGCACTGACCTGAACCAGGCAGGGAATGATGTTGCCATAGTTATGTCTTCCTGTGAGGAGGTCATTGGCCATGTCTGCAGAGTGGATGTCTGGTGCGCCTGCAGAAAACCATAACACTATCTGATTGTAAACACCTTTTTGTTGGGTATAGATCTAAGGCCAATACTAGAGTAGCTTTTAACAGATGCTGAAAGTCGGACATTGCAATAATCTCCGTAAGGAAACCCTCACTGTTAAATATTTTATTTTGAAATTTATATTTTTAATGCCATTGGTTGCTTAAGGGGTGTTGCCTTCAAATGTAAGATTTTATCATGAAATTTGATCTGTTCCAGAAAAAAACAAGCTACCATGATGATCCAGATAAAATAACCATCTTCCTGATAGGAATAAAATATACACCGAATAAGAAGTTATCTCCTATGTACCATGATCCTTCTATTTTTAGTACAGGCCTTGAAACATCCAACTAAAGTTGCATTTCTTATCATTTGGCAGCATGGCAGACTATTTAATCAGTGGTGGGACAGGCTACGTCCCTGACGATGGACTCTCAGCACAGCAGCTATTTTCAATCGGAGACGGCCTTACATACAAGTAAGTTTCCCCGCACCACGATCTGATTCTGTTTTCCGAATTTCTCTGCAAAGTAAAGAAACCGTCAAGAGGTTTCCTGATTTGTAAAGCTTCACTTGTGCGTAACGGTGGGTGAAGTGTATGCACCAGTGCTTTGTAATGGCCAACGCGTTTTGAACCAGCAGATCTGACCAACAGTGTGTTGTCTCCGATGGTCATACGGCTGAAGAGCTTTGCTCTAAAGGAGATGGGTTGACTTACAAGTGAGTAAACCAGTCCTCTTCAAACTATTACAAAAATCCTCTGTCTCTCCGAATAGGCAATTGAAAAAAGGGGAAGCAAATTGCTGCCCTTCCAAAAAAAAATTCTGTTGATGCCAAGCGTGTTGTTGTGGTCTGAAGTGTTTACCGAATAAATTCAGCTAATTGGGGGATCTGTTCTGTAAACATAGAATTCACGACTAACACCTTGTGTCACTTCTCGCACGTCTTTTTGCTCCGTTGAAGGTTCTAATGAAGCACAGAATTTCTCGCCTCTTTTCCCACTTCCCCATCTCCTATCATCCTGGTGGCACGTACCTTATGGGTCAACTAATGATGAATTATAACTGAAATGATTGAAGTCATATGATTCGACAGAGATGGATGTCGTTTTTTTCTCTCTTTCACTCCTATTAGACATTTACCTAAGTCTTTCAGTGCTTTTAAATGCATTAGTCAGAGGGTGTAACGTCCACGATCAATGCTTTAGATGCCCTCTCAGCGCTCCCTGAAGAACCATTAGTAATCAGCAGAAAATTCTATAAATCCTGGCTTCAATTGTCTTTTTTTTGTCTTTGTTTGCAGCAGCTATTAAAGAAAACATCACTTTATTTGCATGTTTTTGAATGTATTGTAAAGAATTACAACAGATGGTGTGATAGACTGAAGAACATGATACAAAGAACATATATTTTTTGTTTCAGCCCATTTTTAAACATAATTATATTTGTTAAATTTATACATTACAGTTTTTATTTAGTGCTCTCATACCAGAAGAATAGAAACTTCCTGCTCTACTGTGACATTTAAAACCACACTTAGAAACAGATTCTTTAGACTTGAATTTCTGATTTCGAAACGACCTTTTTTTTTTTTAAGGTTTCCTAAAGTCACCATAAATAAAGCTCATCAGTTGGCAGTATGGGTGTAACAAGATACTGTGCCACAAGATCTCAGATTAAACAATCAGAGGATTTCTCATTTAGCTGACAGCTGTCGCGCCCACGCTCACAAAAAATAGCACTTTTTCATGATTTTGTCTGGTGAAAATAAAACTAAAGTTATCCTCTTTCCATTGTTAAAATGCCTCCAGCAAATAAGTGCAGTTAAATAAACAGCTACACCCATTTTAGTATGATTCTGTGATTGGCACTCAGTAATTTGCTTTTAATTGTTAATATTGATGTATTTCTTAGCCAGATGGACCAGTTGTGCACACATTTACCAAATACGAGGCATCATTCTGTCAGGTGCTTTGATGTTCAGACAAGAAGCAGGGTGAGGACCTGTGGAATTTGGTTTTTACTTAAAGCACTCCCACCTAGCATTGTGCATTTGACTACATTTACCATTCAAATAAAACCCACAATCAGGCCACAGGGAAGCTGCTGTTCTCTTTAATATTCAAGCTGCTGACTGCAGTCTCTTAAGCCTGAGTGATGCAGCTAAACGCTAGCAGATGTGAGTCCCCGCTTTCTGTTTTTTTTGGGTGTGACCCCTCCCGTTGCAATGTCTCATCCACGACAGCTCCTGTTTTTTCCTTGTCCCCACCCATGCCTGAAATAATGTAAACGTGGGTACTCTATTTCCAAATCGGTTCTTCCATTTTTACTTGTGTCCGCCAATAACACTCCACTTTCTTTTAATTTTAGATGTGTTGCATAGTTCCTTTCATCTTCCCCCTCAGAGGTGTAAAGCTTCCTTTAGTCCTGGTTCTGTTCCTACACCCATCTGCTGAAACCACTAAACACAGACTCTGGGCTAGACAGAAGGATGTACTTTTTTCTCTCTCATTCTGCCTCATTTTGTGTTTATACAGGCTGAAATAAGTCAACATTTTTATTTTTTTTTACCAGATTTATGACCAAACTGTGCTTGCTATCCACTCTAAATCCCTTTTATTTTCTAGAAAAAGTTGCGTTGCTTAATATAAACACTGGATCTTTGGTAACTGGAGGCGCCTTTCTAGGCTTTTTTTCAATAGGGAGGTGCAGTGTGAACACACCTATAGGTTTGGCACCAATTCATGTTAGGCACATCAGGTGAGAGTCCTTACCTGACCCTTTTTAGGAGTAGCAGCTCTAGCCAAGGCTAAAGATGGTGGGATGTAGCTTGTTGTGCTACATTAGCTTTAGTGGGGTCAAATCCAAGCTAAGCACTTTGTCTAAATCAGGTCTTTGGAACATATTAGCTGAAAAAAAAAATCTTATCGCTAGCAATCTAATGCTACACCAAAAGGAAGAAGAGCTTGCTATGATTCATTAGCTTGAGGTTACACCTGTGACCACTGCTGGATTAAAACTAAGCCACAGTGGGAACAGTTCGCCATGACGTGGTTACTGCTCTTAAAATGAAACGACTGAAGCAGGAAACTGCTTTCGGCGACATATTCCTTTGCAGGATGCCTGAGGCTGTTCAACAGCTAAACAAGCTCGAACGTACCGAGGGAGCTTAGTTTTCGTTTCTCACATGAAGAATCTATGTAATATGTAGTTTTTTGACCACAGCAGTTCAATGTGGGCACAACCTTGAGCAGGCCTTAGACATTGGAGCTTCTGTAGTTGGTCAAGTCGATTTCTATAGTGATACATCAAGCTGAGTTAGAAAAAAAAACAGAAAAAGATACTAATTGTAAGCTAGTGCTTTGTAAGAAATGTTACTATTTTTGGCCTTAAAGTCTTTTCATTCACATTTAGTTATTATATCTCATTCATGTGTTTGTCCAATAGATTTTTACAGTTTTTCCTGTTCACCCTGTGTTATTTGAGTCAACCTAAAAGGAAAAAAATAACGATTCAGCAGTTGTCTCAACAAGTTGATTTGCACATAATCTGTAGATCCATTGTTATAAAGAAGTGCGGTCATGTTTTTAGACCTCAGTGACTCAGTCTTGATCATCTGCTTTGCATTTTTATCTTTCAGTGACTTCCTGATTTTACCTGGCTTCATTGACTTTACCTCAGACGAAGTGGTGAGTGTGCACACGTGTGTCTGAGGTGTACAACCTTTCAGTTTTTTTTTTTTTACTCCTTATGCTGACTTTCTGTCTGTCAGCTAACAGAATTTTTTTTAAATGGCCTCTAGACCAAACCTCAGCTCCATTTTCTATTTGCACCTTTTGTAAAAACAGGGTTTTTCCATTTCACACCTCCCCTTTTTTTGTTTTTCTTTCTTGCTGCCCTGCTATTTTTGCACATTGTGGTCACCAACTGGCTGCTCCTTGTGTTTACATTCACGTCTGCTCGCCTGCTCATCGTCTCTCGCGGTGGATGAGTTAATCTCTGAGCTTTATATAAAATCCCCCTTTTCTGCTCAGCCATCTCTGAGAGGTTTTAGTTTAATTGATCTCTAATCTCACTCCGTTTTCTTCAGCATTGGAAACCCTGCATTTACAGCAGTCACGGATAAATTTGTACCTTTTTTTCGCTATAGAAAAACCCACAGTGGTCTTTAAATTGGACGAAAGCAGCCTTGTTTCTGTTTTGAAGCTACTTTTCTACATCAGGCGCAGGGTGTCTTGAATTTGTTCAGAGTACAATAAAATCTCAAGACTTTATTGGAGCAAAATCTGCTCAGGGACTCAGTTGGTCCAGAATGATCACCAAAGACTCAGAACAGAACATTAGACTGTCCTGAGTCATGATCTAAATTTTATATGTGGTAAAAGCTGAGAAACTTAAGGAAATTGCTTAATTGCATTGGTTTGTTTTAGTTTATAAACTTGGTGGAACATCAATTTAAAAGCACTGTCTGATTTATAGCACTTTATTTCTTTTGTGATTTATATTTTTCTTAATGAGACCATACAAACAAATTTATCTGTATCTGTATTTGGCTGCAGTGTTTTAAGTTAGTTAAGCTAGTTTTTGCACTTGACAGATGAACATAAATGTTCAGAATTTTAAAACGTTACAGTGCTTCAGGTTTCTGCTTTCCTTGAGCCTGTAGAAACTTGACGACAAACCTTGTGTGTAACGTAGCCATGGGGCGATTCTTTAAAGTTGCACACTTTTCACGTGCTTCTCTAGTTCTATGCGGAGTTGAGCAGGATTGCGCAGCATTTTGAAGCTTCACACCTACATCATGAACCCCTGAGAACCACTGCAGGCAGCTCCCATAGTTTACGTCTTCGTCAGATAAAGAGTGAAGCTTTGACCGCAGTAACTCGCTGCTTTCCCATGTGTGAGGAATGTGGTTATTTTTTCCCCCTCCACCCTGCGGAAGAAAACAAAATCTGCTGGCTGTTGTGGGAACGGCTGAGTAAAAGAAAAAAAGTATGCAGTTTTCAGATGGTCAGGAAGCTTTATTGTATGGTGCAGGCATCGTTTTTAAAACAAACTCACTGGTTTCTTATATTTTATGATAACATTCTTATACTTTGAGTTTTAAAACTGTCAACCAGACAGAAAAAAACACAACCTTACAGCATTCAGTTTTTTTTTAGTGGAGTGTGCCTCCTGGTGGACAATGGATGAAATGTCATGTTTGGGTTTTTCCTGTCTTTCAGGACCTGACTTCAGCTCTGACCAAGAAGATCACTCTGAAAACTCCCCTCATCTCCTCCCCCATGGACACAGTCACAGAGTCAGCCATGGCAATTGCGATGGCGGTAAGAAATCACTCAGTATTTATAGAAAACATTTTTTTTTGTGCACAGAAAGACTAAGATGATAACTTTTAAAACTGTCTTTTCTGATGGGTTTCAGCTTATGGGAGGCATTGGTTTTATTCACCATAATTGCACGCCAGAATTTCAAGCTAATGAAGTCCGCAAAGTCAAGGTAAATTAATATTTGAATATTGATTTTCTGTATTTTCAGGCAGTTTATTAATGGTTATAGCAGTTGGGATGATTTTTTAGAAATAGTGGTCATTGTATGAACGTGTTTTTCTTCTTTATATCACTGAGATGCCTCTGTTTTTCTTTTTCATTTTTATTTAGCGTATGGTAATTGTCTCTCATGTTTTGTGTGTGTTTCTGTGTGTTTTACTACTTTTTTTGCGTGTGTTTTGCTTTGTGTTTCATTTCCTATGAGTGGAGTTTGATTTTTGCTGCTTTACTCACACAAAAAACATCACAATAAATATAACTGCAATCTAAGATCTGTTCCTGTCTCTTGGGTTCTCAGAGGTTTGAGCAGGGCTTTATCACAGACCCAGTCGTGATGAGCCCACACCACACAGTCGGGGATGTAATTGAGGCTAAAGTAAGACACGGTTTCTCTGGGATTCCCATCACAGAAACAGGAAAAATGGGCAGCAAACTGGTGGGAATCGTCACCTCCAGAGATATCGATTTCCTCTCCGAGAAAGACCACAAAAAACCTTTAGAGGAGGTACGAAATCTTACAAAAAGCTCAGATCCTTCTGTTTAAAAATATGTTAATTGCTTTAATGCGTTTTTATCACGTTTTATTTTTCAGGCTATGACGAAAAGAGAAGACTTGGTGGTGGCTCCAGCTGGAGTTACTCTTAAAGAAGCCAATGATATTCTGCAGCGCAGCAAAAAAGGTGAATGAAAGCACTTTTATGTAACCGCTTGAAAGTGTTTTCATGTAAATTCGAAAACTCACATTCACTCTCTCCAATTAGGCAAGCTTCCCATTGTGAACGATAACGACGAGCTGGTGGCCATCATCGCCAGGACAGATCTAAAGAAGAACAGAGATTACCCTCTGGCTTCAAAAGACTCCCGAAAACAGCTTCTGTGTGGCTCGGCCATCGGCACCAGAGAGGACGACAAATATAGACTGGACCTGCTGGTGCAAGCTGGAGTGGATGTCGTCGTATTAGTGGGTGTTGTGATTTGATATTGATGGGGGGGGGGAAAAATAATCAGAACTTTTTTAAGTTTCTCAGCTTTCGTGTTCTGACATTTCTAGGACTCGTCACAAGGCAACTCGGTGT
Source organism: Anablepsoides cearensis (assembly GCA_032275365.1). Classification (NCBI taxonomy): domain Eukaryota; kingdom Metazoa; phylum Chordata; class Actinopteri; order Cyprinodontiformes; family Rivulidae; genus Anablepsoides; species Anablepsoides cearensis. The sequence continues at coordinate 7,855,800 of JAUBOC010000063.1, forward strand.
ATCAGATCAACATGATCAGCTACATTAAACAAAAATATCCAGAGTTACAAGTTGTGGGAGGAAACGGTGAGTTTTCTTTTTCACAGCAGAATTTAAAAATGTTCCTTCAAAGATATTTAAAGAATTAATGAAGCTTTGATTATTTATTTAATAGTTGTTACAGCAGCCCAGGCCAAGAACCTGATTGATGCTGGTGTGGATGCTTTGAGAGTCGGCATGGGCTGCGGCTCCATCTGCATCACACAGGAAGGTACAATACAACAGAACGTCTGCTTTGTAAACATAAAACACAGCTAAATCAAAGGCCATGACTGAAAGCTGCTAGCTGAAAACAACTGAAGCGGATCAACACAAGTGTTACAGTTTAGCTTTTTCTTTTTTTTATTTTTATTTTGAATATGCACAAATATCTAGCTTCCACTTATTACATAACACATGTCTCCATAACAAAAATAAATCATAATGAATAAACAAAAAGAAGCTCAGAATTATAAAAACTAATAAACCAAAAAGCAAACAGAATAGTTGGCATAATCCCTGATTGTCAATCTACAGGATAGCCATCTTAAATTTTCATAACATGTCAATTTATAATAAACAGTCTTAATCAGTATACATTTCCAACAACACATTTGTATACATTTTCTTAAACTGCCTGATATTTGGACATTGTCTGAGATCTCCACTTAAATTATTCCATAGTCTGACTCCAGAAATAGATATACAGAAACCTTTCATGGTTGTTCGCATGAATAAGGCTTTAAGTTTATATTCCCCACTTAATTTGTACCCTCCCTCACGATTCCTAAATAAATCTTGAATATTTTTTGGTAATTGTCCTTTTATTCGCCTTTGATAAGATACAATATCAATAAATTGCTGAAGGTTATCAGTTTATCTCAGTAAGGGATACCGTGAGGCCACTCCTAGTTGTCATGGTGATTTGCCATGGCCTCTGTTCTCTGTTGCTATGGAGACTAGTCTTTTAATGTTCAAACTGGGCCACATTTACCTGTAAGATTGAACGATTCAAGTCGCAACATAAAACTCAAATTATCGTCCTTAAATTGTTTTTGACACATGTCCTGATCTGCGTCGCCTTGACTTGTTTGGTTTCCACATCGATCGCATTCGATCTGTTTTCCCGTCTCCTAGTGATGGCATGTGGGCGACCCCAGGGGACCTCTGTGTACAAGGTAGCAGAGTACGCTCGGCGCTTCGGCGTGCCGGTCATCGCCGACGGCGGCATTCAGACTGTGGGCCACGTGGTGAAAGCTCTGTCACTGGGAGCGTCGACTGGTGAGAACTCGTCTCACTTCATACAGCATATTGTGAACTTTACAACACAGCGGAGCTGAGGCTGGGTTGCGTAACGAGCTGAATCTCCCTCATCTCCTGTTCCAGTTATGATGGGCTCGTTGCTAGCGGCAACCACCGAGGCTCCTGGAGAGTACTTCTTCTCTGACGGTGTGCGGCTGAAGAAGTATCGGGGTATGGGCTCTCTGGATGCCATGGAGAAAAGTATCAGCAGCCAGAAACGTTATTTCAGGTTTGTGGGTGCTAATAATTAGGGCTGGGTATAGATTCAGATTTCCCAAATCGATTCGATTCACGATTCAATTCGATTGATTTTTTTTAAATCAACATTTATTTTTATATAGAAGACATTCTCAAAGGAACTAATTCTAACTTGGTGCATTGGTAAAATTATAAACATTAAAGTGCCTGTGACATCAAATTTTTGAAATAAACATGGATGCATTTTTGGAAAGATAATGATAACATATTGCAAAACAAATTTCACATCATTGAGATGAGCGATTGTTGAGATATTTGCATGTGAAGAAACAGGAAGTGATGTAAAAAGGGAATGTCTGCATTTGAACAGAGCATTGTTA
>JAUBOC010000063.1:7857797-7891811 GCA_032275365.1 Anablepsoides cearensis
TCAGGACACACCCACCTGCCCGAACATGCGTTTTACCTGCCCCGGGCAGTCGGGCAATAGGATTTGTCGAACCCTGGTACTATGCCAATTTTCCAAGTATAAAGATGTTTTCTTTGACTTTTTGTATTTGAAGAATAGGCATGTCACAGACACTTTAAGGGCAAACTTGTAAATTAGAGTTTAATCTTGAAACAAAACTGTCTCAAGTTTCAGAGGGTTGGAATTGCAAGAGAAAGTGTTCTTGGATACATTAGTTTTTTAGTAAACTAAAAATAATTTTCTTGATCACTAAGAAGGGATTGGAATAAGGTTGCAGGAGATGAGGTGGGGTAATATAAATGTATACTTCTGCCCACTCTTTTGAGTGTATGAAAATTGTATATTTGTAATGTTTCTGTTACCTTCAATAACAAGAATAAAGAGAACTTCAGCTAAAACATTTCATCACTGTGAATTACATGTTTCCTAAATTAAAAAATAACATCGGTAACACAACTTAATGATTTAGTTAGACTGTCATCTTTCACACATTTAAACAGGCCGAGGAGAACAGTTTCTGTCAGATGTTTACATACCGTAGTTTTGATTGGAGCACCTGAACGAGCCGCTCAAAGCTTCGTTTCCCGCTATCGAGCGCAAATCGTTGCAAACAAAAGTTGTCATGGCCTCTGTGATCTTCAAGTTCTGATGTGAATCTGCTGGTAATGTTAGTGATTCCTTTGTTTCTTTTGTTATGCCCCAGACAAATTGTTGTCCAATGCTAATGTTAGCCCTGAACGTCAACCGGGTGTAAACATACGGCAAGCCAGGAGTGACACAAAACATGGAAACGTGCAGCTTCATCACACACAACACCCATGGGGAAAAAATCGATCTTATTTGAACGAAAATTGATTCAGATCAATTAATCAATTTTTATTTATTTATTTTAACCAGCCCTACTAATAATTCATCTGAAGCTAGTAATAATAAAGCTAAGTATTAAATAAGTGTTGTTTAATCCACAGTGAGGGCGACAAGGTGAAGGTAGCCCAGGGGGTGTCTGGTTCAGTCCAAGACAAGGGCTCCATCCACAAGTTTGTCCCTTACCTCATAGCAGGAATCCAACATGGCTGCCAGGACATCGGCGCAAAGAGTCTCTCTGTCCTCCGGTGAGTTGTTTTTATAAATGTGTGGCCTGCTGGTTGTAATCTAAACATATATGAGCATCACCTTTTAACAAGGTCTCCATCTTTTTGTAGTTCCATGATGTATTCTGGGGAGCTGAAGTTTGAAAAGCGGACCATGTCGGCACAGGTGGAGGGAGGTGTTCATGGGCTTCACTCGTAAGTACCCTCTTCAAAAAACAATACAGAAAACTAATATAACAAACTAGACTTTTTCTTGTAAGTTATGCATAAATAAATAAACCAAACGGATGGTTCTTATTAAGATTCAAACTTGATAAGAAGTTAACATTTTTTTGTCTAGAAATTAAACAGATCATGTTACTGGTAGCATTAATAGCTCTTTTTTTACTTAAGGTAAGTGAATAAGTTTCAGTTCATCAATAACAACAATGAAATTCAGTTCTTTGAAGTTCAGACGTAATTCAACAATTTTAAAAGAGATAAAGTTGCAAAACTGGATTTTATTAATAATAGTAAAACATAAACTTTTCTTGAATAAATCATTATGAAGAACATATTAAATAGTTACATTTTATGAACATTATAATGGTATCTAAAACTTAAAGTCATAGCACGCTGTTATCAATGAAACTGAACATGTTGATGCATGTATTGTTAAAAGTAAAACTGTAGCGCTTTGATAGCTAAAAAAACATGGTACAAACTATGAACATAAAAACAAAAAGCATTCACACACTTTAAAAAAGAAAACAAGAATTCTTTCACCTAAACAGCGAATCATTTTTGTTTGTTTGTTTCCACAGTTACGAGAAGCGACTTTACTAAGTAGTTAGTAGAGTGAAGATGATTTTCAATCTGATGGTGACCAAATGTTAAATCGCCACTTCTGCCAAAAAAAACCAAAACAAATCCGCACCATCCACTACACCCTCTCTGCCTCCCCCTGCGTCATGCCCGCTCTTTAACTGATCTCATCTGGTTAATGCCGGGGATGAGAGCGGCATCGTAGCGAAACAGAGAACCTTCAAAACCAACACCGGACTCTCTGAACACTTTGGACTTTTTTCTCAAGAAAAGCGGCACATCAGGGTCTTCTGGAACAACACACACGCACACACACACACACCTGTGTTCTCCGTATGCAGCCTCATCCTATTTCAGTGTGTTGATAGTGAGCGACAGCAGGGTTGTGTGTGGACACAGTGGGTGGACTGTGTTGTCAGCAGCATCTCACTTTGGCTCCTTTTGGGATCCACACGTACCAGCAAACTCGTGTTAGAAACTAAACTCATCCCAGTCCTTAAACACACTTGTCCATAATCCAAAAAAAAAAAACACGACGGTACCCTTGTACTTCTGTGTAGTATGCCATTATGTAACAGCAACTTTTTTGTTCGTTTGTTTTTGCGTGTTTATGTCCTCATAGGTGTGTTACTTGAAGAGCGGCTGCTTATATTACATCACATTGTTTACCTAGTGTGTCATGCTTTTTTTTTTTTCATTTTTCTGTATTGGCCATTGTTACTCGAATTACCTCGATGGAAAAAGCTCAGACCCACAATCGTCGTCCATTAATCCCTCAGACGTACTGAGCCGAATAACCAGTTCCCGATCTCCGTATGTACTCTCAGTGTGCGTTATTTCATGTGGAAGGAACCAGTTTTGTTTAAAATGAGCTAAATGGATCAATCAATAATACTTATTATTGTCTGTGATTTGAATCCTTTTTTAAAAAAAATTAAACATCTTTTTTTATTAAACCTGTTTAGATCTAGGGGCTGTGAATTGAGAATGAAGGGTTTTTAATGTTAGTCTATTTTTTCTTTTCTTTTTTCAATAAGCCAAGCGTGGCTGTATTTATACTCTGCTTCAATTGCAAACATACTGCCGAGTGTATTTACACGTCTTCTGACACTCTTCTTTTGTAACTTAAGACCAAAACTATAGCAGCAACTTGCTTTTGTAACCTTGTCTCTGGTTTGTTCTGTGCTTCATGGTCTAGCATAGATATCTCTTTTTCTTTCTTTCACCAAAGGTTTGCCTTGAAACAGATAAAAGCTGCAAACAGCTCAGTGAAATTGCAATCAATGTCAAAAACTTTCCCGTCTTTTACTTTTGCTTCTCTGAATGTTTTTTACTACATTTATTTTCATTAATTTTCCAAGATGTATTTCCCCTCTATCATGATCATGTACTTTTTGGGGGGATGTTGAGTTCTGCAAAGGGTTCATTTGACTAACAGAAGGCTTGCAACTGGACTAAATTGCAAGAACATGTACATAAAAAATATATGGAGATGTGTAAATTCCACTGGTTTGTCTTCAGTTTCTCACCTACACGTTAACTTATTAGAATGTCTTAATCATGTACCGAGACCTTATAGTCCAACCAAAAAAGCACAACTCAGATTTTTTTTTTTTTCACTTGAGTTGTTCCTTTGTATGTTTTCAGCTTCTCAACAGTTGCTATAATTATGGCAGTTTCAGCAGTCATTGACCAAATGTAAAGAAATAAAGTCTGTTTTTTTTTGTAGATTTATTGGGGAAAACTCAGTATTTAGTAGGTTATTTAAAGGGTTTCCAGAAATATCACTTCAAGACATGTTTACAGTTGAACACTCAAAGGAAAGTTGCTTTCACTGTTAAATATGTTTAAAGATTAATAAATACATAATACTGTGTGTTGGCTACTGTTTATCTTTTTTTGAATAACGGTTGCAGATGGGGTAAATTAAATAAAAAAAAACACCAAATATGTTAAAACATTTTATTAAACATAAAAAGCAAAATTTAATTTCAGCATAAATAAATTAGTATGTCAGTCATAAAGGATTCTGATGTAAAGAAAACTGTAACATATATATTTTTCTATCAGCAGAGGGCATCATTGTGCCGTAACTGAAATATTTTATATTTTGACCATTTCAATCCCAACTTAACATGAGATTTGATTACTATATATGTATATTTAAAGATATATTTTCAGTAGTATGTAAAGAGTTTAATCCAGTCACAATAATAGGTATTGGAATGTTGGTGTTTTAAAAACATTTGTACTAATCTGTTCTTTATCACCACCTAGTAAAACATTATTTCGACTGTAACAAACTTCATTAGCTTCTATCAGACATGTAAAATTTACAAATGAACTCTTGGCTTTTGACAGTCTTGGCACTTGGACTCTCAGGAACATTCACTAAAGAAATTGTATTAAACTTTTTGGCTGCTATAGTCTTTTTTTTTTTTTTTTCTTCATTGTGTGTGTATATAAAGCTGACATGCAATATCAAACACACTGAAAAATCCAGTCAACTTGCTGCACAAAACAAACACTCGTTTTAGGTCCTTGTTGATAAAAGTTTCTTTTATAAGTCTATAGTCTCGCTGCAGATGCTCGAAGAATCGATTTGTCTGCAAACACTGATAAATTCTTCCTGCACAGATCGATCCGCCTCAGCAGACAGGTCCAAGCTCTCCTGTGAGGCAGCTCCCAGAGTTTGGTAGTGCCTCTGCAAGTTGGAGGATGCCATTTGATGATTGCCCATGCAGCCGCCTTGAAGAAGTTCTGAATGTGTTTCTGGGCTCGGGCAGAGGACAAGTGAAGAGCCTCCGAGGGAGGTTCGGTAGAGGGAGCATGAAGATGAGCTGCCTCTCCAACGTTCAGGCGATGAACAACTGGAGGATGAGCACATGGAGGAAGATGCGGGGGCACCTTCAACGCCATTAGACTGGGCACGGGGGGCTAGGGATTGAGAGGCCATCTCCTGGCAGGAGGAGGTACGATAAAAACCAGGATCAGTTGAGAGAGGATCACAAAGGCCTTTGCTGGGAAGCGTCCAGTGGTTGTTTACAGGCATGTCGCTGCAGAGAAAGGGTCTGGAAGGGCTAAATAGGCTCATTGGGAACAAGGCCTCACTGAAGAGTGCTTCATCTATGCTACGGCGGAGGTTGATCGGCGATGGTGGCCGCAGGTCTGTTGTGGAGTCGCTGGTGAACGAGGATCCACCTGATGGCTCTCTGCCTCTGTCATCCTCTGGTTTTTCTAAATTCCGAATTCCCAAATCCAAGTCGAGGTCTCTGTATGCTAAGGCGCGGTTGCTGTGGTAGAGGAGGTCCAGGCCGTTTAAGCTGCTCCCAATTCTCTCATCCATCAGAGTGTACAGTGGAAGGCTTTCTGTTTCTCCAAGCCCAACAGTGTCAACAATGGCAAGTTTTTCTTGCTGGCTAAGTGTCCAGTGGTAAGTCCCAGGCAAGATTGGTGACTTGGATGCCAAAAGTTCAGTCCAGCAACTTCCAGCAGCTGGAAGCTGGTCAGAACAAAAGACTGGTTGCGCAACCACCAAGGCTAAGGTGAGACATACTCCGAGCTCACACAATCTACAGCTAAACTGAAAAGCCCACCAGGGCCAGGGATGGAAGACCTCCTCTCCACCTGCAACACCCATAGCATTAAGCATAGCATATAACTGTAGTCCTGCACATGCTAAAGAAAACAATGCAGACAGGCAGACTGTAACAGCCGCACGGTTCCAGTCACGGCTCTCAGCAAATGGACAGCGGTTGTAGCGCTCGGCAGGTGTTGGCGACGTGTTGTTTAGGTGATAGATGTGCTTCGAGTCTGCGCGGACATAGATATAAAAGACAAAATAGGCAGCAGACAGAAATGTCGCCAATGCCACGAAGGCCCCACGGGAGATGAGTGACAAAAGAAGACACAAGGGAGGCTTTTGCTGGTAGAACTTCAAGAAAGTCACAGGACCAAATGCGGCAGCAAAGTGCAACACAACCAGGCAGGCCAGGAAACAAGGTCTCTGGAAGGCCGAATAGGAGAGCTGCATTCTTGAGCGCATGGAGAGGAGAAGGAAAACCAAACCGAAAGCTGCCGTGAGGCATGGAAAAGGTGCTTCGTATAGCATGAGCGAGGCCTCTGTGGAGGGTATGCGGTCCTGGTGGCCGTAGGCGTCGTACAGGAGAGAGAAAGACCTGGTGCAACCAGCGGCGAGCAGGAACAAGCTGACTAGAGCGAAGTAGCCACACCCCGATGGACAACGCAGCGGCAAGCACAGCAGATTGAGCGCGGAGGCCAACGTTAGCATGGCAAAGGCACAGCCGACGCCATAAACGTGTGCCTCCCAGGCCAGGCCCCAGTCTGCCATGGCACTGTTCCAGTCTGTGTACAGGGGCACCAACATGGGTGGAGCTGGGTATAGGCTGTTTGGCTGATTTGTGGCAGTGCTGTTTTGCGTAGGCTTGATGCCCGAGGAAGTTGCGGCATCCCAGGTGTAGGAGAAGTTGCAGATTCCAGAGCCTTCTTTATTGCAGTCTGGAAGCAGGGTGCCCTCGCTGATTGGCAGGTTGGACATCCAGTCTTCAGTATACAAGAGGATAGACGGTGATTCAGGGAGACTGTCTGCAGAGAAAAATTACAATTGTGATGAAACTGACCGCATGAAAACCAAAATTTTACATTTACAGAGTAAAGACATTGACAAAGAGGTAAGAATACCCCATAACATCTGTATTGAAATGACTCTGTAAAATGGAAAAAACTCTTATTTTGCAGCCTTCATGAACCCTAACCTAATGAGAATGCTTGAAAGCATTTAATAAATATTCAAATGGATCTGATCCAAGAGGCTGGAGTGTTGGTCCTTTAATGTGCTAATCCTGTGTAAAAGCTCGCAAAACGGCAAATTCAAACTGAACTAGGCCCAGAAAAGCAGGCTTGTGTTTGTGTGTGATCAGCCCACTCAGAACCACAGCTCTTTCCTACATTACGTATGCCATCTGGTCGCTCCAAGAAAGTTATTTACGATTTAGTTCGACCTGTTTTGCCACTACAAAGGGAGTCATTTAGCTTTGAGAACTACGGAGTAACCACGTCTGTACTGCTTGTTCTTGCGTGACATTTACAGAGCGGCTTATTTATCCCGAACATGTTGATGCACTTCAATTACTGCGTGCAGAAACGCTTCACACATCATAATTTCTCACAGATGGGTGAGAGAATATAAGTTTGTCACTCTCCTGCCTCCACATCACCGTGCGTCGTGTCCTGGTGTTTGTTCTTTTTCATGATGACCATCGAGCTCATGCTTGGCTTTTCAAATGCAACTGACATAAAAAAAAAGGAAAAAGCTTCTGATTTTAACGCTCAGGCTCATTAGTCATTTTGCTGCATGCTCATCAGAGACAATTACTTCTCCAAAAGGATCCTGGTGTTATTGTGAACCGGGAAAAAAGGGTAACCTGACAGTACAGTTAATCACTAACATGTAGGTTTAGTCATGTGTAAAATATAAGTATGTTGCGATAATTTACAAGTCAATGACATTTTCAGATTTAAAAATCCGAATAAAAGCATGGGTTTATGTGAAACAGTGGAAAACGGGGTAAATGCCATCCAGCAATTCCTGGAAAATACATTCAATCTGCTACTGATGTTATGCATAGGTTTTAAAAGCCATAAACGTCCAGACATCACCACCACAAAACCCTTAAATCTATGCAAATAAATTTAAAATGTCTAATTTGATTCCTATGCACAACTAAAAATGGAATTTTTGTGGTTTTTTCTTAAAGTTCCGTTTCTTGTCTGTTGCCGTTTCTGTTGATATCTTTTTAACACATGGCTTTAAAACAGGGAAACTCCCAGAGGATGTGTTCATTAGTCGTAAACTTGGAGGCTTTTTATTCCAAAAAACATGACAGTTCTCTTTGACTTATCCAGACATTTAAGTCTTTGCTTATGCTGCATGTGTAGACCCAAAAGCAGCTGTATTTTAGCAACCCCAGCTTTTTTTTGCTGAGATTTAAAAAAAATAAAAATCCTTTTTGGCAGATGAATGCACGTGTTGTCTGAGCGAAATGTTTGTGAGCTTGCATTTGCTTGCACTGCTGACATTGAAGTAACTCTTGAGTGGGGAAAGCTGTGCTTTTTTTTTTTTTTTTTTTTTTTTTTTTGGCCACAGATCCTCATGAGTGCTGGAAAATCTGCTTCTTGCCTTGCAGTACAAGTCTATCCATTATTTTTCTTCTTTTCTAACCTCAGTGTTGCAAATGTCAAGCTTTATGAAAATATGACCCCACGACACGCTGTTGGTGCCTCTCTTGCTGTGACACAGCAGTTGTATCCCACAGAGGAGAAAAAAAAAAACGTTGGATGTTTTTGAGTTTTATTTAATCATGTTTTTGGCCTTTACTGAAAGCAGCAGCAGAACAGTGGACTGACCATTTAGCTATCATAGCTATTGCTAACACCACGACATACTAAAACCTAATAGAAAAAGACAGTATGGCTACTGTAGCGGCATCATTTATCATAACATTGGTGGTGTGGGAAATGGGACTGGTGTGTAAAATAAACACACAGCTGTGGAGCTTTTGAGTGTGCGGGCTGCTGATAAAGCAGGCGGGGTTTAGCGCAGTGTTAGCTCAGTGACTTGTCTGCACGTTTGTTTGCTTTCCAGGGCAGTGACTCGACCGCCCGCGAGTCGGACTGAGTGGGAACGGTGACACGTGTTGAATTGGGGTCACGTTCGTGTCAGCTGGTGTCACATCTGATCTGCTGGCTCGCTCCAGACGGGGCTTTTGGTTTGGTACGTGGCGGCGGCGGCGGAGCGAAGATGGATAGGTGGAGAGAATAACGCTCCGCTGCATGTTGCTCAGGTCACCTGACACATTCCTGTGGGCACAAGCCTCTCCTGCTGAGGACCGTTAACACCTCCGAACCGGGAAAAATAATGTGCAATCTCATGCAATATATGTACATGTCTCAAATTTGAGCTCAAAATCTTTAATACTGACTGAATTATAAATGCTTTTTGTATTTTCTACAGTCAATTGGTTGTTTTTGCCTATTTAAATTAGGTTAGAAAATACAATCATTCATTAAACACTTCAACGCGCACAAGGACACAAGCAAAATCATGATTGTTTGCCTTCATTTTTGTGGTGACTGAAAAGATTGGCTTATTTAAAAAAGAAAACACAGCTAGTGCACATAGGTGTGTTTTAATTTCTCTCAGCATTGTTTTAAACTCCTAAAATGTCTTGCTTGAGGTGCTCAATTTGGACCAAAGTAATAAAAACGACGCTTTATTTTTTATAGTACAAGTATTGAAAGAAACGTGAGCAGTTTAATTGTTTGGGTTGATTCTGCATCATGAAACTGGGAGCTGAAGCTGATTGTCTTCATTTTCAATTAGGCTCACCTCTGGGAAAAAAAAAACAAAAAAACATTAAACTGGATCACTGAGAGAAGTCAGATTAAGGTGGAAGAGAGGCTCCAAGGAATTGAGAAAATTCATTTTAAAAGCATTTATGTGATGCCGAAAGTCCCGCTGATAGCTCTGTATGTGTATTTTTAGCTCCCGTCAGAACTTAGGCGCAAACGGCTGATGAGAACAAAGTTCATTTTTCTTCATCAGCTCACAGAAAATTTGACAGGTCTATTTTTTGCGACTCACTTCACATCATTTGCTGAATCTGGGTGAGGTAATGTAGGCTACATCTGCTCCTGTGAACTGGGCCAACCGTGGATCTTTTAAGAAACATGTCTGACCAGAAAATAAGCTTTGTGATGCTGATATGTTCATAAATCACTGATATAAAAAGGGGATTCTAAGGTTCAACTACTTCAGTGGTGAGAATAACTGCTGGTTTCTACCACAACAAATTTTAACTAAATATCTGTAAAAATTACTGGCATTTTTGCATTGACTAAAGTTGATTAGCTGTGGTTTCCATTGGGTAGAGTTTAAAAAAAGCCCAATTTAAAACTTCCACTTAATCCTTTTCAATGACCCCCTATTATATTGCAAAAAATAAATAAATAAAAATTACCTCGTTAGAGCGCTAATTAAAAAACAATGTAGACTGTCATAAACAAAACAATTAAAAATGATTTGATGAAAACAATTTGCCGTCTCGTCCCACGAGCCCAATCCAACTTTTATTCATGTCTCTAGATTTGCTGCTTGAACGGATCTTTAAATCAAGAGAGTCTATTTATTAGTTTTAGTCGCAGCAGAGTCGGAGCTGCTTTGTTCTGGAGACTATTTTTTTATTTTATTTGCACTAAATTACATCAGGTTCAGCTTCCTTTTTGGTATCTCTCACATGTAGATAAAGCATGAACAAAGAGCTAATTTGGAAACGGGGCAGGACTAGAATTGATACAGATATCAGACCACTTCACTGACAGAAATTGCAGCAAGTCTTCATCTTAAATAGCACCCATCGCTGCCCAGCAGAAGTTTGGTGGGACTTTTATTGCTCTAGTCTAAAGAAACCTTTCATTAGCGCAGGGAGTATTTGTCTGAGGGACAATAGAGGCATTTTAGTTCAGCGGGTGGGCATCATTCCCCATCTTTTCCTTAAATTTACAGCTTGGATGAGCAGTTTTCCTCTCCCAGTGAAGCAATTAGCTTCAAGAAACAAATGCAGGGTAACTGTTTTGCTCTTCTGACATACCTGCAGGTATGGAGACATACGGAGCGATTACGAAACAAGCGTGCAGTTCTTTTTGTTGTCCTCTATGCAAAGAGGATGTCGAAGAACAGCTGACGCGTTTGCTCACCTGTTCTCTGTGTCGTGGATGTTAACAGCTTAGCGGATGGTGTGGAAACAGTCGGCAGTCTTGCATCCACAACTTCGTTCTCCTTTTCAGCCTCTGTGCCTGGGAGCTCTGGGGATAAAACACAGTTTTGCCTCTTGAGTAATCTCAAAATGCCCAGGAATTAAAAATTAGATTACAAAAAAGCTGCATCTTCAGTGTAATCTGAGCACTGATCAGCAGGCATGGAGCTCACCACGGGGCAGTTTAACCCTCCCTGTTCTCCGTTTAGAGCACATCTGAGACTTAGCTCTGTAAAAAGTGGGAGAACCATAACTCTTAACCCAGTTCTGTCAAAGTCCGGACTGTCAGCCACTTAGTTGTAGCCAGTCATCCATAGCTCAGAAGACCGGGCCTCTGTGGTCTAATTACATTGACATCCTTATGTGGATGTGGGTGGGTGTGTACATCCTGGTTGACTTCAAACCCAGACTTCTTTCTAGTGTGACTGAAGTTGATGAAAAAACAAGAGTCCCAGAAAGACTGCAACATCTAAAGAAAATAATGCATGCATATTAAGCCATTTCTACTTTTTTATGTTTCACAACAGGACAGTAAAAAGTTATGATGCAACAAATCATTTTGCAATAAATTAGATTTGGCAACAGGTCAGTAAGAGAACTGGGATTATTAAGAGTGTTTTAGAAAAACTCAGTCACTCAGAAGTAAAAATTGCAGAGGTTCAGTTAGTCTGTGAAAAAATTGCATCTAAAAATGTTTTCATTCTAAAATGCTTCCCTAGCAAAAAAAAAAAAAAAAAAGCTGGAATACATCATTTTAAGACCATTTCAGTCGTAGTTATAATCCATTAAATTTAGTTGTACTCCACATTATTCTCTACAGAAAGATGATGTTGCACTCTATTACATCATTATCTATTCAAACCTGAGCTACTTTCTGAAAATAATACATGGATGAGATTTTTACAAACACACTGAGCCTATTTTAGCTAGATTAGGTAGATAATAATGGAAACTGCAGCTCATTGTGACTTCTGTTGCTTGTGGCTGATTGCATCATGCTTTTGTATTTCAGTCTGAAATCAGGGAACAAAATGATCCTTATTGCTCTGTCGTGTTTTTTTATCAGGAAACTCTTGTCTTCAGATTCAATCAGGCTGGGAATGAAACATTGATTTGGGTAGATAACTGTCATATTTAACCTCCCACAGCATTCCCAGTTTGCATTTAAGCGTATATTCTGTGTGAAATTGATTAAAATTGCATGCAGTGTTTGTGCTACATGCTAAATCTACGTGTGTATTTATTTTCATGATCAATCAGATTGTTACTAATCCAGCTCTAGTCTCACAGACGATATGTGCTTGAAAATAGGGAAACAAGTATGATGAATGAAAATGTACAATAATGGCTCTAGCCAACCTATATTCCCAGTACTCATTTCTCTCTCCACCCCCCACTCCTTTTTTCGTCTCTTGCTTCTTGCCCTCTTCTTCACGTTGCCCCTTAAATAGATGATCTGACACAGATTCAAACCATTGCCTTTTTGTTCCTGGTAGCTTCCTCAAGGGCAAATGCTCTCCTGATCCACGAGAAGCTGCTCTGCTTTTGTGGAGAAAATGTTTACTATCTGTGGTAGGGGGCGATTAAAGTCGCGCAATCCTGACAAGCTAATAAAGGGGCATTTTATGATAATAAAGGGGCACAATGCTCATATATTTTAATTATTCTCTACTTGGTTTCTACTATGAGACCCGAAAACACACTATTTGTTCTCTTTTTAATTCAGGATCAGACTGGCTTCTCACCCATGTTTAACCTTTTTGGTTCTTCAAAGAAAGCTGGAAAAAAAGTCAAACAGAGGAGGGGGATGGAGGAGTTTAAATGTCAGGAAGCCTGTTCACCATCCCAAACGGTGAATGGTGAGCAGACGGTCCCTCAGGAGAGAGACAGTGGTTTTGCTGAGTGTGCGCTCAGAATACTGATACACAAACCCCCACCTCCACCCTCCGTCCAGCTGAAACCCCTCTGTTTGCCACCACACGGTGCACATCTGAAGACAAGAGCAGACACAACAACCAACACAGCCTATACAGCCGCTAGATTCGGGAGAGTGATCTGGGTTTGTTGCATTCCAACACAGCTGATGTGGAATGTGGATTAATCAAACCAACTATCAGGATATTTTATTATCTGTAAATATGTGAAAGCTGTGACTTCCAATCTGTTTGTTAACGGAGAAACAGTTTGAAAATTTGGCTTTTAAACATTGAAAAGTCCTGAAGTGCTCAAAAAAATGATGCTTGCCTTTACAAACCTTTTTTGCTAAAAAGACATATAGCATCTACAAAAATAGTTCTGTATGGAATGTCAAGTGCACTTTTAAGTCAGAACTAGTGCTGTATGATCAAAACAAGATCTGTGTTCGCATTCTTGGTATAAAGTCAAATTTTTCCCACTGTCAGAGTCTTTGCCTCAAGCTAAGGAGTCTAAGTATGTAGACTTGTTCACGAGTGATGGTAGGAAGACGTGGGAGATGGATCGACAAAATAGGGCCTTGTGCTTAATGAGGTTGTTGCTCTGACCTGTCATGGTGAAAAAGAAGCTAAAAGGAAAAGCTCTCAATTTACAGCTCCAACTACATCCCATCTCTAACCTGTGGTCATAATCTCTGAGATGGGTCGCACCCTGGATGGGTTGTCTATTGCAGTGTTTCCTGGTCCTCAAGGCACACTGCCCTGCATGTTTCAGGAGTTTCCCTGCCTTAACACACCTGATTCAGTCAGTGAATTACCTCTTCCAAGTTCTGCAGAAGCCTGAAAATCATCCATTCATTCAAATCAGGTGTGTTGGAGCAGAGAAACAAGTGAAACGTGCAGGGCTGCGGACCTCGAGGACCGGAATTGACTATCCCTGATCTAAAACATGCAGGACGGTGTGGCCTTGCAGAGCAGGGTTAAAAAGCACTGGTCTATTGCACAAAAACAGACACGCATTCACATTTACTTACTTTCAAAGCAAATCTCCCAATTAAAAAAAAGAAGGATTTTGGACTTCACTGGAACATGAAAAGTCCACTTGAAATGAAAACTAGAAACTTTTTACTCTGAGGCGGAAAGAGAGGAAATAAGTTTACCCTACGTGGGTCATTTGAAGTTGCACTGAACCCTTGGATACCGTCGGCCACATAGGATACTCGGATAGAGCCTACAACATTTGTTGGCTGCACAAGGGTCAGTGTTATTGTTTAGAACTGTATAAGCATTGATAGATATTTGGTGGGATGGCAACGACAGACAGTGAAGCTCATCTGTCATGATGACTGCATCAGATGCATACCAAACGCTCCCTGGTGGAGGATAATCAACTCGTGATTTTCTTGTCTGACCTTTCACCCTACATGATGAATGTGTCTGTACTTGGAGGATACAGACTCCTCCTGCAAACTCATTACAGACACCAGGCAGGCTGTAGTTATAGGGGGATGGGCAGAGACAAGGTGGAACTGCCTCAATGTCAAATCGGGGACTCCTGACGCATACATCGCTCCGGTAGCCATTTTTGTTCCTTAGCTTTTCCCTTTTCATGCAAGTGCTCATTAGATTTCCATCAGCCAGGCTTTCCTCCCTGCTCGACTGTAATGACTCACAGGGTAGAAGCAGATTTGCTGCTGAGAATCTCATCATAGTTGGTTAAAGGGGCAGTTAAAGGGATGGGTAGATTTTTAAATAGGGTGGGACAAATTACTGCGTGGAGGACATTGTGAAATGGAAAAGGAGGATCTAAAGCAGATTATATAAATACGCAACCACCCAGCATGTGAATGGTAATTTAAATTAACACATTACTCAATGATTTAAGATGCTTTGTAAAAAGCCTTAATTGTCTCCCAGCCACAATATCATTTTTGACTTTCACGTTTGCTTTCAAGGGTCTAATTTTATGCAAATTGTGGAAAAAAAAAATGCCATTGATCAAAGCCGAACAGTCTCCTGTCATTTGTCAGACGTCTATTGAACACATGATTGATCACATCCATTGAGTCAGTTTAGTCTCTATTGATTAGAATATTTTTGCTTACCTCCTGCAGTTGTGGAGTTGGGCCCCTGGCTCTGATTTGTGCTTGTTACGAATTTTTGAACCTGTTCACCATCGATCCTGAGGGTAGAGGAGAGCATTCCTGGCTGGTTTTCTAGATTCTCAGTCGTGGTTCCAGAGAAGCCTCCGTCCATATGGCTTTGAGTGGGGGCTGTTTCTGACTTTGTGCCCACTGAGGACTGATTCTCAACATTAACCGTTGAATTTGTTGGGTCTGTAACAAATGTAGGATGAGTAACCGGCCTCGGATCACGTGTACTGGTCAGCTCCACCACTCCTGGGTTTAGTGTTGTCGTTTGTGCTGAAGCCCACGTCAGGGCCGTGGGAACTGTAGTTTCTGGCGGTATTGTTGAATAACCCTTCACTGACGAATCTGCCTCTTGATAAACACTTGGTTTATCCGTGAGGTGTTGTGTAGTCACGTCCATGTTGGGTTTTGTTCTTGTCGTGGTTTCCGGTGGTGGGCGGGTATCTGCTGTATTTTGTCTCGGAGTGTGACTGCTGGTGGGACTGTTGGTGAACAAAGTGTTTCTGATGAAGCTGATTGTGGGAGAAACAAAAGCAGCATTGTCGATTTTAACTATGCTGCTCTGTGAGGAATGTGGTGTCCCTGTGGGAAGAGATTCGGTTCTTATCTCTGTCGAGCTCGTGAGGAGCCCCTGAGTCAAAGCAGTGGGTGACAGAGTTTCTCTCGAATCGATCCCTTCTCCTGATCCTGTATTGTCTTGGAAGTGATCGGTTAGTTCTGTCAGCCCTTTGGAAGCTGTGCCCGAGGCAGCTGCTTCGTTTTTGTCCTCTGAACCTCCATAAAAAGGGTAGCGGAATGGAAACGAGGGTAAGGACGGAATCTTTGGCAAGGATGGCCACCAACTATTGCTCGGCTTCTTCTCAGCTGAAGTTTTGCTCGCCGCAGTTGGCCCCCAGCTGGCCTCTTCGTCCGCCAGAGCCCACCTGTGAAGTAGTAAAAAATACCAGAAGAAGAGGGCTAATGTCCGGTGGAGGCGAAGCATGCTGCCGACAGTGGAGCACGGATTGTCACATGTTGTTCTCTATTCTCCTGCTCCCTGAGGCGGGTGCAGTTGGCTTCGCTGCAGAATGGCCTAGAAGACAAGAACACACAGGACACTTGGTGACACACTTTTCTTCTACTCATGGTGGACAGCTGCATTTTGATTTTCTTGAGAGATTAACATCTCTTTATTATTGCCTTTTTGCAAACACTTTTGGAAGGCACAGAGTGCTGGAGACTGACCTGCTTACAAATCAAGTATGGAAACTATGACACTCTTCAAACTTTTGTAAGCAGGCTACAAAAACCACATGTCACAAATAAAAGTTCACCATTCCTTTCATGCAAGAGTTTTAAATTGAAATAACATTATATGGAACAATTGAGGAGTTTTAGCCCATAATAACATCTTCTGAATTATCAAACAATGAAAGCACTTCTACCCTTATAATCTCCAA
This sequence comes from Anablepsoides cearensis, assembly GCA_032275365.1. Lineage (NCBI taxonomy): Eukaryota > Metazoa > Chordata > Actinopteri > Cyprinodontiformes > Rivulidae > Anablepsoides > Anablepsoides cearensis. The sequence goes on from JAUBOC010000063.1 coordinate 7,874,068, forward strand.
CGAGGAGTGGTCACTTATGTCTGAGAGTTAGGTTTTGGGGGAGGTCAGCAAAGAATGGAAGTCTGGATTTCCATCCTAAGAATGAAGGGGGGCCTCCTATTCTTTCATAAAGCATCAAATGGTTCAAAGTCAGCAGCCTGTTGCCTCAGTGAAAAGACTGGAGCACCGGAGGAATTTCCCCTGTAAGAACAACAACCTGTGTGCTTTCGTTGTTCTCAACTCCGCCTTAAATAACCCACAGCTTTGGATTTAGTCTCTTTAAGTCTCAGATTTATGTGTTCTTTAAAGAAGATGGAGAAAAATATTGTTGTGGGGAGTAAGAAAGAAAAAAACATTACTATTCACAGAAAGCTGCTACCAGATTGAAGCTCTTGCCTGCATCTTTGTGGTGTTTATAATGCATAAAATGGCTGTAACACAGTACATTTTACAGATACTGAGCTCAAATTTGGTATGGTACTAGTTGGGCATCATACCTAACATATTTGCTGAGCACTAATAATTTGGTAATATGTGCACATAAAACTAATAGATATTTGGAATCAGCCCAATTCAAGATGGTTGCCTCAGCGCTTAGAGTCATCCTCTATACTCTACAAATACATACAAGTTTCACAAAATTACATGATTTTGTGCACAATGTTGGTTAGAAGGTTTGACTCTAATAGCTGGAACTCTTAGTTTAAACCTTAGGAATGAAAGTCAGCTGTCAGCATGCAGTCTTTCAGCTGTTTGCTTCCACAAGCTCATAAACACAACTAAAAGACCAAAGAATGGAACTAATCCCAGAGGTAGGGATTTTACCAGCCATCTCCTCCTGTGCTAACGCCTCGAGGGATGGAGCCAGCTTGTAGAGGAAGTCACATTCATTTTAAGTCTGACTAGCATGGGGTTAAACACAGAGCTTCCCACACACTCCCCACTTTTAGCCCTTTTGATTGAGCAGCATGAAAATCGGTTTCCAAGGAAGTGAGGGCTTTATTTATAGGAACCTGTGTGTGTTCGAGCCTGCAGTGACCAACCTGCAAACAGTTCATGCATGCAGAGATATGGTTGTAGATGAATTGGGGCCTGACTCTGCATGTTAGCACAGAGTGTGCTTTGGTTGCCCACATGTACTGTTCCGCAGGTGTAAACACCCACACATGGACGCTTCTTCATGAGATTTCATCAACAGTTTCAGACGGCAGTAAACTGGTGAAAGAGAACTGTGTTTTGAAGTGAGCTGTCATTCCTCCCTAGTGGCTCTTTTGTTGATTGGAAACCTAAAATATGCATGATTTGATCGGCAGAGATTATGTATAATTTATTTAGCCCCAGCATTCTCACATTTCAGCGCAGCAGCACTTTCATGTGGTTAAAGCAAGCTGGTGAGGGATCACTTTCAATTTAATTCAAGTATACATTACCACTCGTGTAATGTTTGGCTTATTTTTGGATTTGGGAACAATGAAATGTGGCAACAACTAATTGTTTAGCCAATAAAAATAGTGTCAGCTTTTGCCAAAGTTTTGTGCTGGAACAGAACTTTAGTTAAAGTCTTTCCTTGTTGACGTATTTTAATTAATTTGTAAATAATACATTTCTGCGCAGCTATATAGTCGTAAACCCCTCTATCATATTAGACTGAAACAGTCTGGAAGCTGGTGGAGTGGGATCCGAAGCACCTCAGATAAAAGTATAGAAACTACACAACAGGGTATTGCGTGCTTGTATAATCAATGCTACATCTGTACAAACTAAAACCGCAATTTTCTCTATAATCATCCCTTTTTGGGCAGCTTTAGCACATTCATAGAGAGGTCACCTTTCAGACTGAGGATCAAGGCTTTGATCCCCGGCCCCTGCAGAGGGCTAAAGTGTTCTTGGTTAAGGTACTGAACCTCCACTGCCACTCAAATATAATGCAGCTTGGCTACCAATGTGTTTTTACCAAACTATTTTTAGTAAGTTTGCATCTTTTCTGATTATACAAGAAATATTAGAATTTGCCACTACAGAAAACTACAGATCAGTTTAACCCCAATAGCTCAACGGTCAAGTGGATGCGCTTTATAAAAATAAAAGCTGTAACAACAAGATGTCGCAATCCCTTCTGATACAGATGCAGTACATTTGGTGTCACAACTCCATTTCCAATTCTAAACAGCTAAAGATAATTTATGTGCTAGCTGCGCTCTGCCACAGTTAATCTAATGTTCTTTCCATTTGTAGCCACATCAAATCTGAAGGCAGCGGCTGACAGGCAGCAGAGCAACGGGAACAAAAGCATTAAAAAGTGTCTGTGGTGAATTTACAACACCCCGTCTACTATTTTTTTTTTCCCTGGCGTTTCGTGTCATTGCTCCTGACATACGCAAGGGGTTCGACGTTGTACCGCACTCAGTGAAGCAAAAGGACAAGGACAGCGGAGGAGAAACTGCAGCAGTCTCCTTGATGCTCGAGTTCGTTTGTTAGCCTGAGTCTGCGTGTTTTCATGAAAAAGAACCCTTCCACTTGTGAGCTTCTCTCAGCTCTATCAGCCATCTTGATCTGCCTTCACCTTGCCGTCGCTTATTTCTCCATGGAGATTTCCCTTTCTTGTCTTGATCTGACGTCGAGGAGTCTGCTTCTACGAGCCTCAGCTTGATCACAACTTTTAAAGCTTTTTGAAAAGCAACAACAAAAGCGTAACAAAAAGGGGAAACAGTAACATAGTGGATGAATTAGAGATGTTTTTCTCTGCTGATTGACAGAAATAGAGAGGCTCTGCACCCCGGGGGGAGCCAGAAATTGAGACAACCGGTCTGCTGCCACTGTCATTACTTTTTAACAAACCCTGTGTAAACCCGTCTCTGTATTCGTGACACAGTCCAGGACAATTGAGCAATTTACCTTCCTGAAAAAGGTTCCTGTTCAGGATGATGGTTGTTTTTTTCCTGCTCCTGTTGAGTGGGTGTGCATATTTACCAGCTGTATTTTTTCACCATTATTTCCATGGTGATGTGTAAGTGCGAGTGCAATGTGGGCGCATGTTTCTTCCCCCTCGTGGTCTCGTATGTTTTGATTGCACCGTGCCCCATTCGAAGAGTCTGTGAGTGCCTTTCACCCATCGCTGGGTTGAAATGCTCCCAATTCATTTCCAAGCCAGCAGGGATCTGTTTTTTTTTTTTTTTTGCATAAAGTAGCGTAAAAGAGAGGGTGGAATTAACGGAGCCAGCAGGTGGCCGGTTCTTTTAGTTTTCAGAAAGATAAAGTGAAGGACAGTCAAGCTATTTCTCCTACATAGATTTAAGCTGTTTGTTGCAACCCTTATAGAAACTGCTAACAAGAATTGGTCTCATCCAAAACCACGTCATCCAAGCTTTGGGGTTTTATTTTAGCATTGCTCCATCGCACTTCGATTAATGAACAAATATTTGAACTGACTTCTTTCAGAACCGAAGGAAGCATTCCTCCTTTATCAACTTTGAAGGTCTTGATGATGGAGGACCACCACACGGAACAGGATACCTTGTTCGGGTTAGGGAAACCATGGTGGTCCAGCCTTGGCTCCCCAAGTTCTTTTAGGCCAATCTAATAAAAAAGCCACCACCTTTGGGGAGAGATGTTGAGTTTGAATGCAATACAAGCTATATGGTTGGTGAGGGTTGGTCTCTGTGCTGATTCTTGACAACATGTATGGGATTATAGCCAACAGAGTATAACTCCAAGGGAAAATTAGAAAATAACAGTTGCGAAACCTAGATCTAATCTTATTAGTGCTTGAAGTACTTGACTGAATCTCTAATAAATAGTACCCTTTTATATGTATTATTTACTTTATTTGGTTTAACCTTTAACAAGTCCCAGTCCTAATTGAGTTCTCGTTGCACCATCATCTACCCATGAGTTGTAGCAGATCCACAGATTGGATTAGGCAACCAGCCACAGTCAATTGTCCCTGCACATTATTGACTATAATGAGAGCTGCTCTCCTGTCTAAGAATAGCCAAAGCCATTGTTGCGTTTTTCAAAAAGGAAGCACTCCAACAGGTGATTTATCTGCTGTCCACTCACCAAACCACACACCACCCTGAGTCACTATTTACCAACAAGATTAAATACTTACTCTGATGTTGCAGTTTCAGAACTTCAGTCAGAACTGAAGTAGCTTTAGTTTCTTTTAAACCCTTCTTTAAACAGAAAGCTGGGTTAATGTTAGTGTTAGCCCTGGCTCTGATGGATGCAGAGGTCCTTCTCCTTTAAAAAAAAAAAAGAAAAAGAAAAGGATGCTCTCGAGCACAGATGTTCCACCGGCTGCCTTCACCATGGTGACGGCTGAAGCCAAAGACGTTGCGGCTAATTCCATGGATTTCGGGTACCCTTTTGGATTCTGCTGCTGCAAAGATGGGCTGCTCTCGCATGGAAAAATGGATGCTCAAACACAACCAACCCATATTATTTGGATTTTTCTAAATACAAAAGCATGTTCACGTGTATTTCTCTGATGTAAAATAAAACCAGCTGGATTTTAATGACAAATACAGATGTGAGAGTCACTATGTGGGGTTTAGCCACATTACCTCACACTATTATCCCCAAAATAAAAGTAAAATGCTTTCCTCACATTTTTCTGCTCTTGATAATAAAAAGCGACACTACTCTTTAGCCTTCGTGCATGTTTTGATAATAAAAAACATGTTACCTGCAGTGTAATTGCAGCCACAGAGCGCGACAACATGCATGCAGGAGTCAAAGCTGCTGTTCTGAGGAGACCGGCTGACTGAAAATCTTCAACAGAGTTGAACACAGAAAACATGGATGGTGGTGTGAGGAAATGTCAGCTGCTTACCTGCAGATGTTGGGAATAAGATGGAGAATCCACAGCCAGCGGTGTTTCTGTGTGTGTGTGAGAGAGAGAGTGTGTGTGTGCGCTGCAGGCGAGGGAGGTTGTTGCGAGCCTCTGTGGCTTTGCCTGTGTGGAATAGAGTTCCAGTGTCTCTCCCTCCCACTTGCTCTCTCTATCTTCCTCTCTCTCTCTCTCCCTCCTCCTGTTTGTTTCTGCCTCTCTCACCCACTGCATCAGTAGTTTGCCATCACAATGCCTGTGGTCACACCTCACTGAGCAAATTGTTCATTACCAAAGATCAAGCCACAGCCGCGGACGCCCCGGACCCACAGTTGGGCAGACGGCTTATGCAAGCACACAGTCTGAAAATGAAATGCAAAGCCTCTACATGCACACACACACAAACACACACATATATATATGGACTGCAAGCTGTTTAAAGGAGTATATTTTAACAATGTGGAGCACCCTGAATTTGACTTTTCGGGTCTGAAGTTCAGAATATGTTCTACAGGAACCCCACATACCAGCGGCTTGAAAAGGCCAGGAAAAAAATAAGTGTTTTCTTGTGTTTGGCTCTCTGCTGCAACACTGTTTTTCTCGATTACATCAAAACAGCCTGGTGGAAATACATATTTTAGAGAGTTCTAGTCAAACCTAGTCAATGACATGTGATCTCATGTGATGTTGACCTTTCTGGGTGGAGTTTATGTGTTCTCTCCATGCAGGCGTGGGTTTTTCGCTCAGTTTCCTCTCACTGACAACATACGGGTTCTGGTTAGCTGGTATTTGTTCCTGTAGGTTGTTTGTCCAAGTGATGGACTTGTGACATGTCCACGATGTTCCCCCTGCTTCTTGCTCAATATATAACATAAACCAGTCTCAGAATGTTAAAGTGCGTGGAGATAACTGATGGATTTAAAGCATATCTCACCTTTATCCCAGTTTGCAGCATTGTTTACCCCCCTCCTCCCCCCACCCACCTCCAGCCTGACAGTCTGGTCTCATGATTACATCTAAAGCTCATTTACCGCCGTGCAATAACTTTGACCAAACATTCTTCCGATCGTTGCCTAAATGATCTCCAGGGATGTCAAATATAGAAACAATCAAGGAGGAAACATCATTTCCTGAGCAGCAACTGAGTGGTCCCGTCTTTGATGGAAACCCCACCCCCTGGTCCCCCCCCACCCCCACTCTGCAGCTCAACCCATACCCACCAGCTCGGGGAAGGCGACAGGTTTCACCTTGAATCTCTGTTTTGTTCTCATCGCTCATACTGACGTCTTACTATATGAAATAATTGAGTCTAAAATTGAATATAGATATAATTCATAACACACAAAAAAAACAATTTAAACACATTCTTGTTTGTTTAAACTTCTTTTAATAAATCAGTTACAGATTAATTAGTAACATGCTCTGAGTTTTGTGTTTTTGACAGTTTTATTGGTTAAGTCTGGCTTTATTTGCCTCCCGTTACCTTTTATACCCTCGTTTTACCTTTTTCCTTGATGACTCATAATTTAATTTTAAACATAATTTTAAACTTTTGTATTCATTGTTCAGAGCTCTGTCCACAGTTTATCAATTTTCAGTTCTTGCAGTTTAATTTATGCCATCCTCCTATGCTTGAATTGAATGAGGTTCGATGAAATAATGAAGTTTATTTTCTGTTTGAGTGTTTTTTTTGTCTCCAGCTTTACCTTTGGCTGCTAAAATATGATTTTAATTCTGTCCTCCATCTTTTTTTTGTCCTGAAAATAAATTTTCTAAATGATCATTCATCTATGTTCTCTTTATGCTTTGTTTAACCTCACCAATCCTCTTTGTGTGGTTATTTCTCTATAAATAAGTATGCACTGTGCCACATATTCCTGCGGTATCTAATGGCAGTAGACCTCTCTGTTTTTGGGCCTGTGGCGTCATGCTGGCGTCTTTAGGACAGTTTTCAGGGTGGTGTGCGACTTGGTTCACTTTAAATGGGCTGCTGGCCTCAGCTGACGGAAAGAGTCGGACAATGGTTAATTGTCGAGGTTAAAGAAAGTTTCTTCAAAAAAAAAAAAAACAAACAAACAATGAGCTTTCATATTATTTTTAGGCTCTCATGTACACAAACCCTGGTAGAACCGTTTTAACGTAATTCATCTTCCCAAAGTGCACTTTTCAAACCTTTAACATATTCTTTATAGTGTTACAGATGATTAAAAAAGCATAATGAGGGCTTAAAATAGTGTTTTTGTCCTTGTGTTTGTGTGCAGTGAAACACGGAGCGTTATCTGCAATCGATGCGTGTGTTTAATGCATCAGCATCCCACTGGGAATTTCAGCTCCTTCCCAAACCAATAAAGAAAGATAAATGGGATAAAAGCTCCTCTTCGCAGAGGACAGGTGCCGCACAGTAAAAGCTTTTAATCGTGTCATGAAAGCAAATTTGAATTTAGCAAGAAGAGGGAAGAAACTGGAAGAAAAAGATGGAAAACTGTAGCTGGGCTTTGGTGCCAGGCTTGACACAGTTTCCTGCTGGTTTTGGAAAATCTGAATCAGGAGAATGACTTGAAAAGGTTGGACTCTATGTAAAAGAGCTGGAAGTGAGCAAAGTGCGACCGCGTTCACTACAGACAGCAGCCAGCACGGCTAATAGTCAAACTCTGTGAACATTCTCTGTCAGGTCAAACTGATGGTTTTGGTCTTGGTTTTGCCCCAGATGCAGTTTGATGCTCTTTTACACACGAGGACACGCGACTTTGGGTGAAAGTATGACAGACGACTGGGTGAAAGGAAAAAAAAAAAAAGGCTGCAGGAAGCTGCTGTGGAATTTCCACACCCTGACATGGGTGGACCCCTCCTGCCAATAGACAAAGAGGGCACATTTACTCCCCCCTCCCTCCTAACTCTCTCCCCTCTCCTTTTTTTTTCTTTTCTTTGGACAATAGAGGCCATGTAGAAACAAAGCAAAAAGGAAAGGCCGTGGGGTTATGTGCATCAGTGAGGTGGTCTTTGCAGCCCCTTTTCTTTAGATGAGGTTTACTGAGGAGGGGGGATGAAAATCAGTAGGGTAAAGGAGGGGCTGTTCCAGTGGATGATGTAAAATGGGAATAAACAGTGGGTCCAGTTGGTGTTGAGGGTATGAGTGAAAAAAATGGCCTGTGAGGGTTATGTTATTGTGGGATTTAACATTTTTCTGGCTGACTGAGCCTGAGTGGTCATGCTGAGCCAGGAAAAATAAAAGCAACGCTGACTTTCTGTTGCTGACACGTAAAAAAAAATAAAAAAAAAATGAAATAAAAATGAATGAATAAATAAATAATAATAATCTTAGTATTTCATTTGAACTAAATTAAGTGACTTTATTTCACATTTAAATGGTGATAGACCAAAAAGAAAGCTGAGAAAGTTTGTAAAACTGACTAAGTTAAAGTAATTTTTTTTTTATGTTGTCCAAAGTCATCTGAGTGTGATGGCCATTTAAAGTAAATTTGATTGAAGTTAAAGTTAAAAATTTGTTCTATGGTTTAATAAAAATCTGCTTGGTGTTTCATGAAGTATTTTGCCAACAGAGTTTATTATGTATTTAATGGCAGCATTTTAAACAAAGATGTTGCACAATCTGTCAGAACATACATGCTTATTTTTATTTTTAAATTCAGTTTATTCAAAATTATTTGACGTCATGTGTTCAGGAAAGTTCACAACAGTAGTTTGGCTCCATCTAGTGGCAATTAAAGGTGTTACAGGTGCTTCATTAGTAGGGCAAAGGGAAAGTGGTGCAGTGTGTTGGCAGTACAAAGCCCACAATAAGCTTTGTTAAGTATTCTATCGTGAACCTTTATTTATTTTTTTTTACTTGTGGCACATAATGGCCGCGTTCACCCTCAAATCACCTTTTAAGCCGCTCTGCTTGAGGTGAGTCTCCTTGACGGGAGCGAGCGTCGCAGGAGGAGGTGACTGTGCGCGTTCACCGTGGGACTGCGGGAGTTAAAAGGGGGCGGTCCACCCGAAGAAGCAGGGGCGGTAACTCATGAGTCATCCAGGGTCGTGTATGCATCGCGCTGCCGGTCTGATTCCTCCTCCAGCAGCCAGCAACCCGGTCCGACGGTCTTCATCAGACAACCCAGAGAGGACAAGTGCACACATCTGCCTGTCAGCATGGGAAACCTACCGTTCCCCATTAGGTAACACGATATGACTCAAAACGTTGCTTTTTTTCTGGTCAAAATAAAAGCAGTGATGTGTCCTTCTGAGTGAGATGTAAATCCATTCAAGTTAATTATATGTTCACGCACCCTTGTAAAATAAATTTATTCAAAGTGAAGATTTTTGATGTCCACTTCCTTATCGGAAGTATGATTTTCACGGAAGACAAAGGATGTACCGAGAGACAGTAGCCTGTCTAGCTAGCTATGGGAGCACAGCAGGTTAGCTTAATAGCTACAGAATAAATACCAATATCATAATTCAATAATGATAAAAACAAGATATAAACACAAAAATAAAACTATCATATAAGTGTGAAACTTGTATAAATGCATTTGTAGAAAGCATTATTGGAAAAATGTGAAAATAAGGACAATCATATCAAAACATTAGCCAAATAAATAGTGAAAAGGCAACGAGACCAGTATAATTTGACTGTTTGAGTAAGGCTTAAACATGGACAAGTTTCTCTTTCTTTTTTCTAAACTTTATCACAAAAAGAAAGAACATTGGTGTTTGGTAGGTTATTTCTTTGTTGTAACAACACTTCTTGGTAATATATAGTGCCAGAAGCTAAAAACAAGAGTCAGAAACAGCAAAATAAGCTGTTTAGCAGAGAAGATCTGGCTTTTTGTTTCATGTATGCTAATATAATTACATACTCAACTCTACTGCTCATCCCATAAAAGCATGGTCCTTACAAATGTGGCACCATTTAAATCAGTGGGCATAAGATTTATTTCTAATACGCATTGTTACGACAAAGAAATAATCTACCAAACACTAATTTCCTTACTTTCTGTGCCAAGTTTATTTTTAACAGCATTGCAGTAGAGCAGCGACTAAAAAAATTGGTGTTAATGTGTTAATCATCTAAAGACCACCGTTAATAGTTCAAAGGTATTATGTTTGAGCAGAGAACAACTTGTGCTCCTTTTTAGTTTAAGGCCACCCAGTGTAAAGAATGTTGCAACATTTAAAATAAAATGTTCTGGTTAAATAAGCTAATGCTTGAGCTATTACATAATGTATTGAGTCAAAGCTGCACGCACTAAGTAGGTGTTTTGTGTAAAGAAGATTTGATCCGACTTGTCTTTTGTTCTAGTTTATTCCAGAGTGGCGCAACCAAGTCTGATGGAGTCGTCACAGAGAAGTTTGTAACCAAAAGAGTCTGTAATGGTATTATTTATTACTACAATCCGGTCACAGCAGTGGACTTTGCAACAGTATGTCCTGCCAAAGACTCCCAGACTCTTGTATCTTGTAGCTCCATCCCAGCGTTGCCAATCAGCGACCTCTCCTCTGCAGAATCTTCGATTTCCCCGCTGCTTTCAGATCCATCTTCCCACCCTGCTTCCACCTCCCGTCCCCTCATCGTTTTCTTCTGCTGGCTGGGCGCACAGCCAGGCGCCGTGGCCAAATACAGGGACCTGTACCTCGACCGCGGCATGGATGTGCTCCTGGTCCAGAGCAGAGTAACGCACTTCCTGTGGCCCCGCTGGGGGCTCGGCTACGGTTTGGAGGTTTTGAGTATTTTGAAAGAGCCTCCATTCTGCGGCCGAGACATTGTGGTCCATTCCTGCTCCATCGGGGGCTACACTTTCACCCAGATGCTCAGCCACGTCGCAGAAGAGCCGAAGCTACATGCCGATGTGGCACAGAGGGTGATCGGGCACGTCTACGACAGCCTGGTGGTCGGCACGCTGGAGCACATGGCAACAGGTCAGTGGGAGCGATCAGCCGCAGCTGCACCGGAGCTCAGGTTACGTCTGTGTGACCTACTTCTCCACTTTTAGAAGGAGAATTGCATTGTTTCTGGCTTTATGTGTCATTTTATTGTGTTTCTTAAATGCCAGTTTAGTCTAAAAAGTGGGGGAAAAAATCAAAACTTTTGGTTTGATCTAATTATTTTTTGACAGAATTAAATACAGCAAACTATAAATATTACTAATTTTCCCATAAAGCAAAGGCAAAATCTTCTATTGCAGGTTTATTGCATATTCTTCAGTGACAAACTTACTTGGTCACTTTGACAAAATAAATATAAATACATGCTAACTAAAATGCTTTATTTTACTCACTGCTATTTATTTGATCCTGTTTTGTATTGTTATTGAGTGACTTTTGAAAGGGGAAATATTTCTACAATTATATATAAGATGAAAACTTTGAATCATAATAATAATGAGACAAAAGTTCTAAAACAAACAGAACAACTTGTTTTTATTCTAAATGTTTAACATTTTGAAAACTTCATTTTTTATTTTTTGTCATTCAGGTCTGGGAAAGACTCTGATGCCTCGATTAGAGGGCCTCATCCGCAATCTGGCGCTGCTCTACTTCAGGCTCTTTAAAGCCCACACCGCTGACCTCTACGAGCAAAACATCCAGGTTTTCTACAACAGCCCAGTGACTTCTCCGGCCCTCTTCTTCTACAGTGAAAACGACGTGATGTGCAGCCTCGCAGACCTGGAGAGGCTGTTGGATTTCTGGAGGCGGAGGGGCATAACGGTGGCCAGCAGGAAGTGGAAGGAGTCCATCCACGCCGCCCACCTTCGCTGCCACCCAGAGGAGTACGTCTCCACGTTGCAACACTACTTGAACTCTATATGAACTTCCCACTTGCTGTGAATGTGAACCCTTAACCTTTTTTTTCAAAGCACAGCATGGACTTCCTTTTATTTCATCTCATAGCTTGTACTCGCGGTTTATTTTCTCTGCTTCATTGATTTTATTTTCGTCTAGGTCGGTCATGTTTTAAGTCATTTTAAAAAAGTCATCGGAACATTTAATGTTTGTTTGGCAAATTAATCATCAACTAACTGCGACTATTGATTCTCGAGCTGCTGTGATGCTTAGGAGAAATCTGCTGTTTTTGCACAATGTAAGAAAAAAGTCACTTTAAGACTCATAAAATAAAAATCACAGTAGAATAATTATAATGTACATAGACTCAAGTGTAGATAAGATGACGTAGTTACACAAGTGTTGGGTTTTTAGACCTAAAAGTACCGTCAGTGTATGCAAACAGGATAATCTAAATAGGCAGAAACAGATCAAATACTAGTTTTTAGATAAACAGTGGTTGTAACAAATGTAAGTCATTCACAAACATCCTCTGAGCCAACCCTTTATTTATTAATTAAGGTAGGTATAAAATATTTGTAGATATTACTTGAATGGGTTTAACCTTTCTTTTCTGACATTAAATCATTGCACTATTAAAAAAGGAGCAAAAAGGAAAAAAAGTATTTGCATCAGGAAGGCCTTGTATTGCATTTTTGAGACAATAAATACAATTATTTTTAATGTCGTTCTGCTGATTGCTGCTATTTTTCCAGAGTGTGTTCTTGCCACAGCTGTAAAAAGCATCTTCAAAGAAATTAACTTGACTTAACTTGATGATGCCTCACTTGCTGAACATTTAAGAAACTCATTAAAAAGATGGTACCGCTTTACAATAAGGCTCCCCTTAAAGATGTCTTATGAATAGTTTATAGGTAGATTATTAATTCATCTGTAAACACTTTATAAATCATTAATAAGTGTTTATTATGCATTAAGGATGAGAAAGAGACAAAACTGCTCGGTTTCTGGCCAAACTGAGCTAAATCTGTTCATGTACACATTACATCAATATTAAACATTTCAGACTAGGTTTCTACCTTGTAAGCACTAAGTTCTATTGGAAACGCACATTTTACATATATTATTATACTGTATTACATAGGGTTGGGCAATATTGGCAAAAAATGAATCACGATTAATTGTGGTCTTTAGCCGGTAACATTTAATTTGACTATTTATCCCCTGGACACCCTTATAGTCACATGACCAATTTAGTGGGAAAGATTTGCTCTTCATAAAAATCTGTTTCAAATTGTGTCAAAATTACAGACTTCAGGCTATACATTAAATTTTATGTTGTGTTGATAAATAAATTACAGAACTTTTTTTTATTAATGTTCGTCACTGAATCGAAGAGGCAATAATCCTATTTATCATCAAGTGCCAAAAAATAATGGATTGTTTTTCTGACGATTAATTGCACTTCATACGATTATGCCCAACCCTAGTATTACTGCATTATACATACAATTATCAAATGGAGCCCTATTTTAAAGTGATACCAAAAATAGTTTTTATCTGTAAAAACTATTAGGTATTTTCTCAAATAAGATCAGCTTACTACTTCAGATGCTTCCGTTGTGACAATGTCACTGAGCATCTCATATATAAAATGATGTGGAAAAATACAAAAGTAGTTCCCAAAAATCCACAGAAAGTGTGAAAAACAAAAATGCTAACTTCAAGCTCCAGACAACTAAACTAAAAAAACCCAATGATTTGTAAATCCCTTAAAACCTCTTTTAATACCTCTATACACACAGTATAGTGATTATATCAAATATTTAAATTAAATTGTACCATTTTTTAAATAAGGACATTTTAATGTCATAAATGCTGGAATAGGGCCAACAAAAGACTGAAAAAATGTGTCTTTTTTTTTTTGCTGCAAACTTGGTTATTTACAACATTAGTTGTGTTAAAGCACTCACATTAAACATTATTTTTTTGTTGCATATTGTTTTTAAGACCTTATAAATCCAAGACTATGATTAACTAAATGCCACACATATTTGATATTTACCACAACTGTGCACCATCGGTTCTTAGTTAAGTTAAAATAGTCAATGTTACCTTGTTTTTCTTTTCCCTCTTAAGCACTGATAAAAACAAGACAAAAATACTGAGTCATTCTACAAATGAACGTCATAAATATTTATGTCGGGAAATTGCAGTATTACTCTCAGACAGAGGTATTCTTAGTTTAGAGAAATATGATTTAACTGATGTCATTTTTACTGTGAATGGAAATGGAAATAAAATAGACATGATCATGCAAAAAGCCAAAAAGGTCAACAATATTTGAGTTAAATATAACAAAGCTATGATTAAATCATCACCACTTCTCCAAACTTAAAAGTTCATATAACAAAACTATGATTAACCCTCCTGTTATGTTCGTTTAACAGCAATACTGTTCCTGATTATTAACTCCATTACTAACAAATTCAGTCAATATTTGTGAATTGATATTTTTTTTACATCTCACAGATAAAGGATCAATGTGGACAGTTCACTCGTTTTTCATAAAAAATGCATGTTACATTTTTTCATGTCAAATACAAAAACCTACACACAAAAAACAATGATTATTCATTAAATTGATTTTTTTTAGAACTTTTAAATTTTTTTTTTTTTTTTTTTACGTTTTGATTTTTCTTTTTTTTATGAGTGATGTTTTATAATTGAACTTGAGACACCTATTCTGTTCTGGGTCAAATTGACCCGCTAATTAAAAACAAGATAAATGACTCATGAAGATTTGCATTAAAAATAAACTTTATTAACTAAATGACCTTTGAATACCACAAATCTTCATCAACTTTGGCATTAGGGCCTAAAGCAGTGGAAGTTGCTCAACTTGTGCCACATTGTCCTAATATCTGCCTTGTAAACCCCAGCAATGATGAGGACCTCCAAATATGCAAAATTCATTTTATCCATCTCCTTCCAATTCTCCCCAGAAACACAACTTTGTTATAGTTTAGTCACTTCAAGAACGATTTTCTGTATGGAACTGGGCATTAGTAGCTCAAAGACGTCTGTGACTCGAGTTACTGCCATCCTAGTAGACCCTGGAACTGTCTTTATTATATTTTCTTCACACAGTTTCCCTGTTGTTTACTTGAAAATGAAGACCACTGTATTTCACTATTTCTGTCATAAATGGTTCAGACACATCATCTTCCGTTTCACCCACATAATCAAAGAGAAGTTCCAGCCTTTCCAGGGTTATCATCTTTTTATTTCTGCTGCTCATTTTTTTTTTGAGGCAGTAACTATATCACATATATCTGCAGTATGTAATGGTTTTAGAGTATTCATGCCCCCTCAACCCACACCACCCCTGCTGAGAGTCCACTCAATGTGGGTGGAGTTTACTCACGAGAACAAAAACGTTTTACTTTTAATTACACATTTCAGTCTTTAAAAACAGCTAAATATTGAAAGAGTTTGAAAAGTCGCAAACATAAATAAACCGTAGAAAAAATATTTATCCAAATACTTGATCCATTTGATCAGCAGACCTTCAGTTTGTCCTTGTTCAGGTAGAGGTTCTCCAGGTACTGCCTCAACTTCGCCAGCGTCTCGTAATGTTGACTGACTGGAAACAGGTGCTCCCTGGCCTCGGCGCTGGGTTTGTCCTGAACGGGACAGTCCATCATCAGGGCGAGCGAGCGCACCTGCCCTTCCAAGCTGGACAGGTCCACCTGGATCTGGCTCCAGAGCTCGGCGGACGGGTTCTGGAGCTCGTGGTCCAAATGTCCCAGGTCGCTGCTGATACCTGTCAGTCCGTTGATGGGCGGGGTCGTCACTTCTATCTGTGAAAGCACCTGCCACTGAGAGGAGGAGAACATGGGCTTTCTGTCAGGAATTAACTTTAAAAATTTTAACAATAACAACAAACATTTACCTCTGTCTTTAGTTTAATGTGGAAAAGCGTAGTTTGGGCCGTGTCCAGTATGCTTTGTATGTCTTTCTTGATGGATTCATCGCTTGTAGGAAGACTTATGCAGTCAGCTGCCATAAGAGATACATACAGAAGTGCCAATGGGAGGTGTATCCTAAAAGAAAATCCAAGTAAAAAGTACACACTTAAGCAATGTATTACTGCAAAACCATTATCCATAAGTTGTAAATTTCGAAGCATATTTTGTAAATTGCTTATGTCCCCTACCTTTGCATTTTCTCTTGTGGCTGTGCTCCGGTTTCACTGAATTAAAGCAAGATGTCACATGCCGTTTCACAGATCGAATTTAAATACTCAATTCCCACCCCAAACCTTTGACTGGGACTACACCCCTCCCCAAACCCACCCACACGTCAGTCGTCAAACCCAAGCCTGACCCCAAACATATTACTCTGGAAAATTGTGACACGCCAACAAATTTTACTGACTCAGTTATTTGGAACTCGCACCCAGTCAATCTATTTTGTTGAATTTTTTTCAATATTTTTCTTGAGCTGTGTTTTCTTTTTGATGGTGCAACTTACTGGAAATGGTCTGGGTGGGCTTTATCTGGACCACACAATGCAAGGCGTTTAGTTTCCACGTACACAAGCAAAGAAATGTAGACGATGGGTGGGGGCAAAAGAAGAAAATGCGTCAGAGTCGCGATGTAGTTGATAGCAACGTCACAAAAAAATTTTTTTGGTGCATTTGATTTGCTGATTCTAAAACTCTTTCACACACTGGCTGTGTCTTTGTGGAGTCATCCAACCTTGTTGAAAGTCAAAGTTCAGATGCTCATCAATGAGGAATCCTGAACAATAAAACCCAAGCAGATTTTACACTTGTGGAAATATTTGGTGCTTCATGTCGAGATCCTGACCCCAGCTTTTGGAAACCAAAGGTTTTAGACAATTTCAAACTTTTACAACAGAAAAGAGATTCTCATAGTGTTAATATTTTGTCCTTAGTTATCAAGCACTGGTTACCCTAGTAACCTAACACAAAGAGAAAACAGTAAATTGAGTCATTATTATTTCAGTCTTGCTCACTTTCCCCTTTTCCTTCTGTAATAGGTCAACAGATAAAGAAAGTACTGAGTGTGTACTTAAAGTGGAGATTTGATGTGGTCAGTTTGTTTCATGGGCTTTGCTGCTTAAATAAAGCATAAAAGTTAAGGAGCATCTTTATGCCTGGAATGAGAAACTCTCCATTATTGTGTGCAAGATGCATTTCTAAGCACTTCAAATCTGGGGAACGGTGCACCAACAACCAGCTCGTGTCTATGAAATCTTAAGTTATAGTTTTTTTAGGGATATTAAGGTTGTTTTCTAATTTGACCCGAGTGAAAACTCAAATTTAATGCAAGAAATCTAATACTAAGAATATTTTGGTTCTTTTTTTTTCTTTTAAAAAACAACATCCCTCTGCTTTGCATTTGATGCTTTCTGCTCAGTTGCCTAGATGGCATCAGTTCACTCAAACCACCCTTGAACTGTCTAAATGACTGTAAAATCTGGGTAAAATTCACGTTTTTTTGAAGCGTCATCAACACTTTTGCCCCCTTTGGCTTTAACCAGATTCTGGGGGTTAGTTTTCACAGCGCTATTAAATCAAACAAACTGATAAACAGGTTTGAAATTAAGTTTTTTCCAATTAGGACTCATTGTCAAGGTAAAGTCATGTTTCCTTATCAAAGACCCTGGAAAATATGAATCACGGATTTATTATCTTTTACTTGGACTAGTGCATTGGTGTCAAACTAAGTTACAAAAAAGGGGACAAAATTAAAAACTTGGTCCAAACCAAGGGCTAATTTCTCTCAATTTTTGAAAAAAATGTATATAACAAAATATTTTTCTTATAGACATAGCCTTTTCCAAAGGATGTATTGCAGCATTTAAATAACCTACATTGAAAATAATTTAGAAATTTAGAAATCTATTCCCTGTTTCATTTATTATTTCTTAGATATTCATTATAGCATAAAAAAACGTCACTAAAAATGATTTTTTTAACGATAAAATAAGAAATGAAAGCAGATAAATCTAATTGAAGTTCTTTCCACACCATAATCAAAGATTTATGGAAAAATTCCAACTTAAAGCGGACCTATTATCAATTTGGGTCTGACCTGCTTCCAGAAACAGCCTAAGCACC
>JAUBOC010000063.1:7907815-7924295 GCA_032275365.1 Anablepsoides cearensis
AAATGCAGCCAAACTTTCATACTACAGATGGACAATGACCCAAAACATAAAGCCAAAGCAACCCAGGAGTTTATTAAGCAAAGAAGAATTTATTGACTGTATGCAATATTTTCCTTCCTTTAAAATAACCTGCTTCTTTTGATCTTCCCTAGGAGATCCTCCCTTTTAGCTAAAAGTAACCTAGTGATGAATTCAGGAAATGATATTTAATATTTGCAAAGTTTTGTGCGAAAAAGGGAAAAGAAATGGGAACATCTTGAACAGTATCACTCAGTTTTTGGCAGTAAAATATAGAAAAAATGATGTCACTCCTTCTGGTATTGTTCCATTTTTGGTACAGACATTAGTCAAAGTCTCCTTTTTCTCCTTTTTTTCGACAGAAGGCTGTGGTGTAGTTATAATAATTTTTGTTAAGTTAATGAGTATTTAATAATCTTGGGCAAGTAGGGCATTTTGGTGGATATAATGGCCCTTAAATCGGAAGCCTGTTGTTAGATACAAATCACATAATTGCTGGCAGGATCAAAGCAAGTTCTTCTTGACTCTTCTCTGCTCCTCTTGGAATAACAAGTCAGAACAGAGTTTTTGGTTCTTTGTTCATCATCTGATAAGAGGGGTTTGGTGACAGAAATCCTGTTAGGCTGATTTAAAGATCTCAGAGAACTGGGAGCTTTAAAGTACTCGGAAAAATAATGTAGAACAGCTCCTTTTTCAAAAACCAGTTTTGGAAAATTGTCAAAATCAAAGATGGCCCTGCTGGGTATTGATCACATTGCCTGAGTGTTGACACGCTGAGGAAAAGACGTTTTGTTTTTCTAAAATCTTTTTAGTGATTTCTACATATCACAGCACTCTCACTGTTCTTTTTATCTCTCACTGCCAAAGGAAAAATGTTTGTGTCTGGTAGCAAAATGTCTCAGGAACCATTGGACAATTTTTAATGAAACTCGCACGAAGTAATCATTAAATATACATCTACAGCTGGATAACCTTTGGTGCAAACTGAATGTTAACTGAATGTTATTTTCCAGTTTTGATCAAAACACTTTCCCAATTTCTCAAAAGAAAATAATCTAAGTTTGAAATTCTGACATGAATGAAGCAGGCAATGTGCATTTCTTCAAGGACTGCTAATATTTTTATATCTTCTATATGCAGTGTAAGAAGATAGGGTAGATCTAGATCCTACACCTCTAGAAAAAACAGATATTTAGAAGGAATGAATGACTATATCTGATGATATCATCAGATAACTGTCACTCTTATTTCTCTGATTTCATCTGTGACATTTTGATTTGTTTTGTTGCACTGTGAAACAGTTTTTTTTTGATGTGGCTTTTCACTTGTGAAAGAAACTTCCAAGCATTGCAAAGTCGATCTGATCTTTATTATCTGGTGAAACAGACTTCATTCAGAAAAAAACAAACAAAAAAAAAAAACAAACATTTTGATCAACTTTTTTATCTGCAGGTGAAAAAAAAAATCTGTAGAGGAGCAAAAAACTTTAAAAGAAAGGAATGACCTCACTCCATTTTCTTCTTGGGTTTTTATAGGAGCAATTTTAAACTGTAAATGAGCAAAATAAAGAAAAAAAAAACGGAATCGCCTTTAAATTTCTTTAAAAATCGATTTGAAAAGGACATGAAGATGAATGGATCACAGACAGATGGTAAATGAAAAAAAACTAGATGCCTTCTGATATTTTAGAATATTTTAACATTTAAACCCTTTAACAAGTAAAGAGATGAGTCTTGCACAGTTTCTGCCTTCCAGCGAGCGCGGCTTTATTTCTCATCAGCTGATGATAAAAGCTCTTGTTGACAGCCCAGCGCAGCTCATCCATCTGACTCCAGAGCAGGTCCCTTGGTTTTGAGTTATTTCTGTTGTGATGGATGAACCTGCCCCGCTCCTCCATGTCAAACCGGACATTTCTCCTAATGTCTCCATTGTATGGTCCAGTTCAGTGTTGTCATTATAAATGTGCAGCTGGAGCAGCAAAAAATGCTAATATTCCTTGACTGGCACCTATTGCTGTTTGGTTTTATTGGCACTAATATCAGAAATCATGCATCTGTTGCCCTTTGAGGTTAGTCAGTGTTTAAAAGGGTCAAGCCATTGCTTTCACCACTTAATCTGTGTCGATAAGATTCTTTAGATTTTAGGTCTAGCTGAAGTCAATAACATCTGAACCTCTTTCCCACTTACCACTGTTAAGTAAACACATCACTGTTTGTGTAGAGAATCAATGCATGCAGTCAGTTAATGTGTGCCAAGTGTTTTCTTCTTCAGTCTTTACTTGAACAATGCTTAGATGTTGCAGCTTCAGCAGGCTGGACACTTGTATTTGTTTAAATTGAGTAGAAACAAAGTGTGCTGTGCTTAAAAGAAATGTAGATATTGTGTTTACTGTATTGAAAAGAGTGAAGGGATGTTACGCCTAAGTGGGAGAGTCTTGTGAGTAAGATAGAAAATGGTTAAAGTGGTTACCTTGAACAAAATAAGAGAAATGGAGTGTATGTATGGTGTACTGTATGTTTATCAGACTTGTAAGGAAGACAAGTGTGGACTTACCATTGGATTTGTTTGGATTTACACTCAGATTTAAGGATTGTTTGTTTAAAGAAGAACCCCGTGACAACTGAAAAAAATGTAAACTGATACACAACTTGATTTTGGAAAAAAAATGCAGTCCATTTGCAAAAGCATGGCAGAAATCTAGCAATTACAAAGGGGAAGAGCAAAATTTAAGCCCAATACAAACTGATGATTTTAGAAATGACTGTGTGAATTATAAGAAAACTTAAAAAAACAAGACAATTATTATTATTTATTTTTGCATGTGGTGATTTTGCAAGTCAAATAATTTCACCTAACTTGCAGTTACGTTTCAACTTCAGTTGTGATACTGTATTTATGAATTTTTTTGATTGTTTTGAAAAAAGAACAAAAAAAACAAGATGATTTAATTTAGTTTAAAAATTTTCAGACGCGCCTGAGCACCTTCATAAACAAAAAAAAAAACTTGTGCTGAAAGTCTTTTCCTTCATGCAGCAACTGTAAAGTGTTCAAACCTTATTTTTCTCATATAAATGTCGAGCTTAGTGGCCTCTCTAAATTAAAGGAGGATGTGATCATGTAGTCTGAGAACATGTCATGAATAGTAATGTATTGTATGATGACACATCACCCACTAAAACATTAAAATTTAAAGACCTGACAATATTAACCCCAGCTTTCTGTGTGTGTGTGTGTGTGTGTATTTCCCAACTCTCCCAACTGACATTTTATCTTTAGTGGTTCTGTCAGTGTGAAAAAAATCAGCACATACTACTATCCCCCTCAGCGCTACAGGATTGCCAACTGTCTGGTTGGTGTATGTACATACGTGTGTGTCTGTGTGTGTGTGTGTCATAAATTCTCTGCATCAAGCGTTACTATTTCTCAGTCCGTATTGAAGCCTGCAGTGTGTCATTGGAAGTGAAAACACCTTTTAGCCTTTTAGCCTCTGTAAATCCACCCGAAATGATTCTATAAAGGGGCGTCAAAGGTTAAAACATACGACAGTCTCACTCAATCACTCTGCTAAAACCTCTTGTCTTGTTCAATCACATGACTGTGGGTCAATTCAGCCTCAGTCTACATAAATGTGTCCTGTGGTCTAAAGCTGGAGAGTTAATGGGTCATATGTAGAGCATAAGTAGAGCAACTTCATTATGTATAATCCAGACTTTCTTCCAAGAACTTGATGTCATTTCAGAGTGCTTCAAATTAAGGTGTCTACTTGTGAATATTTTAATGTTAGATGATTTTAAATAATGTAGACCATGTTTTATTTTGAGATAAATGTATAGTAAAGTGTATGTGTTGTGATTGTAATGAAAATAGGAGACAATGATTAAACTAACAAACTTTTTTTATAGTAATGGTGCTGTTTCAAAATATGATGATGTGTCGTCTCTTCTGTATAGCAGTAGTAGTTATTGCAGTTATGCTACTGAATATTTTACTAGCTGCAAACAGGGCCCAACGGGGGAGATGGAAAGTTCCTTGGTCCTTGAAAATAATTTGATGATCGTTAATACAAGCTTATTGCCTTGGATGACATCTTCCTCTGGCTTCAGACAGCCCATCACCCCGACTTTCCCTTAATAGCGTTGGCTGGCAGATCAGGACTGGTGAGAATAAATTAGAAATGATTATTTGGAGCGTGGCATAAGGAGTTTTTTTTTCCTTTAAAAAAAACAAGTCATGAGACGGTGAAAGTGTGGATGTCATGGTAACAGAGCTTTATGATTTTTTTCTCGCATCCTTCCCCAAATTTAGCCTTTTGTCCTTTCAGGGTGTGACACTTTGTTTCTGATATCTATCCTTTATATTAATGCATCTAATATTAGCTGTTAGTCTTGGATGAACATGCTGTACTTTGACTCTTTATCTGCAGCAGTTTCTCTTGTTTGAAGGCACCAGAGTGAGATCAGCGTCTGGTTCAACAGTTACATACAGTAAATATAGGGTTTGTGATCTTATGGATTAGCTGTTCTTCTTTCTTTTAGTTTGTTTACTTCTGCATCCTGTGCTGTTCAGGACCCACTGTCATTTCTCCTGTGTGGACACTGTTTGATGCAGCTTGATCGGTATTTCTCTTTCCCGACGTAAACTCTGTGTAGAAGATTTCTTTTTGGAACGTAGCCATCCGCCATGTTGTGGCCGTGGCCCAGCCAGCACAGCATGTGTTGTCTGAGCATAATGAAAATGCTGGGAAGGTCAGCAGGAGATCTCAGCTACTCCGTCTTGCCAGGATATTCCCAGAATATATTAGGTCTCCTCTCAGTTTTGGCATACATAGTCCTTGAGTCATTTTCATATTAAATTTGTTAGTAGAACAAGCATGAGCACTAAAAATCTTTTATTCAGCTTCTGCTTGGGGTTGTTCTACTGGAGGGTTGTATTGGCACACCTGTCATGGTTTGATGCGTCCCTCGTATGAGGGTCAGGGTTCAGTACAGTTTGGTACAACAGGAAAAACATCCACTGACCGAGTGATCACTGTGCGCTGGTCTTAATTTTAGTTTTACGATTCCTTGCGTTTCTCCTCCATTACACAAACACCGCTGTCGACTCAGTGTAGGATGAACATGAAGGCTGTTGTTTGAGCTCCAGTCGAATGAGCCTAAAATCTTCAAGTCTGAGTGTGTTCTGAAGAAAAACTGCTGCTTGTTCTTTTTTGACTTCTCTAAATATAATGCCGGGGCTTTTCTCTGACAATCTGACAGATCCATGCAGTATTCAAGCTGTGGCTGGAAAAACTGGCTACTCCCCCCCTCCACCCCCAATATTTTTGTCATTTTCTCAGCAAACAGTAGTGAACTTCCATGCAGTTTTTACGAGTGTGCACTCCCAGCTTTGGGCTTTGGCACTGCAGGGTGCTTCCTATGTGAAGGAGGCTGTACAATAGATTAGATAGATTTCTCTACTCCTTTGAAGTTGTGGCAATTAAAAAGACACAAACAAAACAAAACAAAACAAAAACAGCTCCAAAACATGTGCACTCCTCATGGTAAGAATGGTGATTGGCTATTATATTCATTGTCACATCCAAAGTTTCAGTACAAATACATGTGTACTACTATTATACTGCTGAATGATGAGGGAATTGAGCATCCTTCTTTTATTCAGAATCCTTTTGATAGTTTCTGTATCCAAATTTGATTGTTAAAGGAGACGTGATGCCTTTAAATCCTTCATCACATTTAAATCCTTCAGTTGTGGTCTATACTATAAAGTGGAACTGCAAAGTGGTCTGAAATCCTCATTATTGTAACTCCACAAGCCCCTCTTTCACCTCTTTTCTGAGGTGTGTTTCAGATCAACTTGTTTTGACGCTGTCTCTTTAAGTGCAAACAAGGAGCATCACACTGTGCCCCCATCCCCCCCCCCTTAATAAAAGATACACATGTGGACAAAATTTTTGGTACAATGGATTTTGCATATATATAGAGGTTTAGTTGTGGTTCCTTACATCCTTCTGTCCTTGATCGGTTTCTTCAAACTGGTGGTCAGCTTGAAGTCTTCACCAGTTTGGAATAATGACTAAAGATGTGTTTCGTGTATGCATCAATTAAATTTACGCTCATATGTTGTTTGAAGTTTTCTGCACTTCCAAAATTGACAAAATGTAAATGTTACCTTTACTGTAGACCTTTTTAGCTCAGATGCTGAACTGTGACAGTAATAAACTTGTACAAACCGACTTCCTGCAAACATTCATTTCAGTTTTGCTCTCATGCAGGGTAATATTCTTGCCACCCCTCCTTCCAACAGTACAATCTTTTATGCATTGCCAGAGATTCTCATTCAATAGGAACAATAAAAGGTCTCACATTGTTTGATCAGGTCATAGAAAATCCTGTCATCTCCTGGACCTTTACGTGAGGCTTAGCTAGAAATGGTGTTTCTGAGCCCCTTTACTGCGGAGCTTTTTCACAGTCAGTCAGTATTCTCCGGGTTGAAGCGCTGAGTGGGACACATTACTCTTTCTGAGGTGGAAGTTGGAATATGGAATGATTTGAAGCAAGCCACTTAATGTTATTTATTTCTTATCCCTCAATTTTTTTATTATGAACAATATTATAATGTGCAACCAAGAACCGGTAAATAAATACTTCTCTAAAAATAAAGTTTACATAGCTTTATAAATTTATAAATAACATAGCCAGTCATCCCCTGCCAATATTATTGACTTGTGAGTGAAGGCTGTTCTGGCCCACAGTAGGAATGTTTGTGTGATTTGTGGGACAGCAGCTTATACTTGCCCTTTTATGAGCAAATACAAGCTATATTTGTCCATGATTCATCCAAGGCGTCTGCTATTGCTCTCACAGATGATGGATGGACATCCAGGGCTGCCGAGAGTTAATTAACAGCAAATGTGCGCTACATCACACTCGGCTGGAAGATGGAAAGCCATGTTCTGCAAACTCGCCCAATTTATGAACACACAGGCACACATCTGGCAAAGCAACTCCAGGAGACGGTGTGTGAATGGAAATTAGAGAAACCAGATGGCAAAATTCCCATCATAAAAGTCAGTGCTAGTAAAACTGGCAGTGCAAATCTTCCCACAGAAAACTAAACCCAAATTTCAAAACAAAGTTTAATTTTTAAACATGATTTCTGTCCCCGGCGTGGATAAAATGCCGACTGTCAGAACTGCCATCAATAAGGACAAACTCAGATAAACGTTTGAGTGCTACCATGTTTGATTACGATTTGTCCACCAGCAAGATAAAAACTTTGAATAATACATGAACGCTGAAGCACTCTCTATCTCAGCGGAAAGTTTCTGTAAAAAGTCTGATAAGAAAATCTCTATTCAGAGTAAAGAAGTGAGGTGCGTGATGGTGCTGGTGCTGCTGTTGCGTGCCGTAACTGTTCCCAGGAGGTTTACTGAACTGTGGCACAGACAGTGTGTGTTCAAGGGCATATTGGCTGCTGTCAGAGTGTTTAACATTTTCTCCCCGCCTTGGCTCAAAGCGTGTGAGTGAAATGATAATTTTTTTTTTTTGGCTTGAAGTTAGTGATTGCATGTTTTTAAATTCAAATTGGCCCCAAGATGCCAGAAGTGTCACTTTCTCCTCTTTTCATGCATATATCTTTGCATCTGGGTGTGAAACGACCTGATTTATTAAAAGCTTTTAATGTCATTCCCTGGAACAACAAAACCAAACAACAAATTACTTTCACAAGTTGTAAAGGAGCGTTCAGTTCTTTTATTCAGCCTTCCATAAACTCAAGCCTGTTTCATCTTGTCTTTGGTTGCCTTTAAAGTCTAATAACAATAATGATATAGGCACATTATATTATTTCTTTGGATGTTCTCTGCTGAGTGCAATAAACAAGACATACAAAGCTACATTTAACAACCCACTTGGCAACGTGAGCTCAAACGGACTGTGTGTAATAGCATTTCAAACTTCAGCATGCACTCTAAATGGCTTAAACATAATATAGGGCATACATTAAAACACACTGGCGATTATTACCACAGAAGCTGCATGCATTCACTGCCCCGTGGATTAAATCCTATTTATGCATATTTAACTACTGTAGGATTAGAATTATCACACTTGTCCAATTACTCTTGCCAGTTTCATTTGCATTCAAGCACTCCTCCTCTCTCCCTCTCTTCCCTTCTACCCTTTCCATATTTGTAATTTTCCATCCTCGCCCCTCTTTGCATCTAGATTTCATTTGCAAGGTTACAGAGGGATAATTAAATGTAGTGGTGGACTGAGTAATTGCATGTTTATCTGAGCTGGAAGATGAAACATCTTGATGTTACTGCAGCCAAGTCAAAGGAAGAATTGCTTTTTTTTATTTCAGCCCCCTTTTTTTTTAAATAATAATAATAGATATGCCCCACTGTGTCAAACTTGCCTAACTCTTTTTTTTATTAATATGCAAACAAATTACACACAGTAGTAGGGGCTGTAGTAAAAGAGGGAGACAGTTAATTTTCCTCTAGCCACAGGCAAGCATCTGGAAACCGCACAGAGAAAAACAGGGAGAGAAAAAGGGGAAAAGAAAAACACACGCAAAGGAGGAAAGGAAGTTCAACGGGGTGGGGATGGTGAGAGAAAACAGCTGGTGAGGTCTAAGCAGTGCTGTGTGTGCAGAAAATGGAGGCAGCTGGTGACCCAGAAAACATCTTCTCCTCTTCCAAGCTCCGCTGCAATCACAGCGGCGAGAGGGGAGGGAGTCACTCCACATCCAGACTCGGCTAATAAGATGGTGGTTTAATTACAATAATGAACAGATAACAAACAGGGAACAAAACAAAAAAAAACATGTCCAAAAAGTTCAACTTTGTTGTGCAATGTATCACATCTGTTCCAGCAGCCTGAAAATAGTCGGAAACGCAGAGAACCTGTGTGGAGTTTATCGCTTTAAGTTGTTTATCTATTGTAAAATGCTGATTATTCATGCCCTTTTTATTTAAAAATGATAAAAGATGTTTTTTTTTCCTTTTTAATATGCTGCTTAATTGCAAATTAGGCAGCATATTAAAAGCATTAGAAGTAAACAGAGATAACATGCACCTCTTAGCCTTTGAGCGATTTGTGCTTTTATCACCTCAGCATCAGCTTTCCTGCCAGAACTGTTTACTTTTCTGCTTTAACTTTATCTCATCTAAACACAACCTAAGGTAAACATTACTGATTGGATCTGCAGAAGTAACACTTAATGTGGCATTGTCTTGGCATCTGGCATCTTAATTTGTTTTATTTTTGTGTGTGTGTCCTTGTTTGGAGTAATTCCACATTTGACTTTGCAGTGATATTATTTGTGCAAATTTGGGATGATGATATTAGCCATGATTGCCTTTTCCCAAAACAACATTGTCTGAGGCTTTTGATTTCTTTAATATCCAACCCAAATGAAGAGGCTAAGTGGTTGATTTGAAGCTTTATTGCATGATTTAATCAGGTTTTCATAGATCCCCTATGGATTTGCGTACAGTCAAGCTCAATAATGAATAATGTTTTGCAATCTTCACCTATTTAGTCACAGTCAGATATGGCAATTCAGTTTGGTGTAGGCGCTATCTGCCGAGTGGTTTTCCATCTCGTATTAATAAATCCCATCCGATGATTCTGTTAGGCTTTATGAATCTTTAGAGAAACTTTGACTCAATTCATTTTCTGTGAGAGCACAAATTTCATTTAGCAAACAGATTGCCTTGATGCCAGCTCTGATGTGTGCAAACATAATAAACCTTCATGAATGTGGCTGAAAGGTGTGTGTGTGTGTGTGTGTGAGAGAGAGAGTGTGAGAGAGAGAGAGAGAGAGTGGGGGGGGTGTTTTGATGATAGAGCCTGACATTAAAAGCTTAGCAGCACTAAATGAGGAAATTCTATTGCGATATTTATTGATAATAAACGTCAGTTTCTTTTTTATGCGCACGCTCACTCTTAGTCACTAGTGGATCTATTGCCATGGCAACGCAGTGTTTCTCCACACACTTTCCAGAAGCAATTTGCAAATGTCCCCCACGCTTCTCTTCCTCCTTTCATCCCCTTTTATCTATGCTATTCTTTTGCATTTTTCTCCTCTGTCTCGCTCCCCCTGTAGCCGACGGTGCAGTAATAGTAGCTCCTGAGGCAAATATGCTGTGATGCATTTGTTAATAAGAAAAATAAGAAAAATAGGACTATTTCTGGGATTAAATTATGAACTGAAAAGCACAAGGAACATTTGCTTTATTATAAGCGTGCCTGTAATTTTTTACTCAGACTCTCTTTGGCCAAATCCTCTCATCATTTTTGGTAATTTCATTCATCAGTCCATTTTCATGTTTTCCACTGAACATACTTGCTACAACCTTTAAACACTTGTTTTTTTCTGTTTTTCCCTTGTCAGTATCTTTGGTACTTTTACTATATTTATATTTTTTTATGACTTATAATTCAACTACTATCTAAACGGAACATATTCTACAAAGTTTTTTTTCTGAATTCTTACATACACTGCCTGGCCATAATAAAAGTTGCCACCTGAATTTAACTAAGTTCTATAATGCTGCAGTTGGTCAGGTCTAGGTTCAGCAACAGTATGTCTTATTCCATCAATGGATTTTTTTCTTCCCTGATGCCATGGCCATCTTCTAAAATGACAATGCTAGGATTCACCGGGCTGGAATTATGAAACAGTGGATCAGGGAGCACCAGGCATCATTTTCACACATGGATTGGCTCCAGAGTCCATTGAGAATCTTTGGCTTTGTGCAGCGGTCAGACTCTTCCATCATCAATGCAAGATCTTGTTGAAAAATGAATGCAACACTGGATGGAAATAAATTTTGTGATGCTGCAGAGGCTTATCAAAACAATGTGCTGTAATCAAAGCTAAAGGCGGCTTTTTTTGGTGGTGACTCAGGGAGTGTTTTTTATTTGGTTTGAACATTGCTTCAAATGTTTTTCTCCTGCCTCTGTAGGACAATAGTGGACAATGTTTTTGCTCAAGTCTGTGAGTGTGTTTATCCATCTGCCATCAAAATATCTCATGAATTATGAAACAGATTATAACTAAACTTTAATGAAAGAATCAGATGAACATCTACACCAGAATACGTTTTGGAGTTGTGGTAGTAGCTTCTTCCCATTAGAATCTCTGCTCCAGAAACAAACAAACAAACAAACAAAAAATAAATAAATAAATAAAAAAGTCCCCACACTGATAACCACTGTGATTAATTTTTGGGCCACAAATCTGTCACAGATAATGCGACACTCTTTTTGGCAGATGGATTGGAAATGTCT
Organism: Anablepsoides cearensis; assembly: GCA_032275365.1. Classification (NCBI taxonomy): domain Eukaryota; kingdom Metazoa; phylum Chordata; class Actinopteri; order Cyprinodontiformes; family Rivulidae; genus Anablepsoides; species Anablepsoides cearensis. Next base: position 7,919,134 of record JAUBOC010000063.1, read on the forward strand.
GTTTCCGGGTAGAACAGTCAGATTCTGGAAGCGAAATGCAGCAACCGAACGCTTTTCAGCATAAACAAACATGCTCACAAACTTCTGGCCAATCACATAATACTTTCTTACGCAGAGGCAGATGAGAATTTGGCCCGGGCCTTGTGACGAGAATGGGTGGAAGACATGAGGCAACTTTTATCGCGCAATGAGAGCCGAGTCGGCATTTTGGATGGAGCATTTGGAGGCAGCCCAATTTGAGATGATAGCCGCAGCTAACTGATATTAACCCAACAAAAATGTCAAAACCTCAGTGAATTTTACAGAAACTCAGTTAAAATTTGAAGGCATGCTACGCGTTTATTTTTCTGCTCCCCCTTGTGTACTTCTTTATCATTGAAGTCCTTATCAAGTGAGACTGAACTTTTTCCACACATCCTGTGTTCTTACATGTTTTATCTTGTTTGAACATTTCTTCCAACTTTTTTTTCCCACACACTTTTCATTTTTTTCCCTAATCTTACCTTACTTATTATCTTCCCTCTTACCGCCCGAGTCTCAATTTGAATCATCCTCTCTGTCTCCCTCGCTCCCATCACCGGTCCCTTTCTACTCTTCCCTTGAGTTCTATAAAACGCAAATATTTCTGGTGTCTGCCGCCGCAGATATCCGGTGTGAGTCTGTCACCGCAGTCATTTCAATGCTAATTTTTCTGGCGTCTGTGCTAAATAAATTCACTCGGACAAACAGTCATCAGCTTCAGAGGAATGGAAGCCTCTCGTTTTCATCCTTTCCCCCCCCACACACACACAACCTGCTTTTCCCCCGAGCAGGCCCATTAGAAGCGGAAGCCGGGCACATTCAGTAAACACACATTGGCACGTGTACACACAAACAAAGACATGCGCAAGTATTTATTCTCAGCAGGGCAAACATGCAGACCGTGTGTGCATACACAATGCAGCAGAAGGTGTACACAGAACAAAACTGTACAACACACACACAGAAACATAGACATAAACAATAAGTAATCACTAGTTCAAAAGAAGTAAATGTTTACTTAATAACTCATTATTTTTAATTAAAACCCCTTTTCTCCGATAAATGAAGGACACGTGGACAGGATGTGCTTGACTCTGTACACCAAGGGAAGAAAGGGTGTAAAAAAACAAACAAACGTAGTTCAGGACAGAAAACTCACAAATTTAATATCAGTGTTTTCTCAGCGTAAAGGGATTCCAAGGGAATCCTCCGCATTGCAGCATTGTTGTGAGGAGTGAGCCCCCGTAGCCCTCAGATAGAAGCTCATATAGATATTCAAATATAACCCAGTTATTTATTCCTTCTGCAGCTGCAATGCACTTCCTGCATCACACAGATTAAAGGCACTCGCAGAGAAAGGATGATCCACTCAAATTGTGATTCCAGACACCCAGTGAAAAAACAAACAACAAAAAAACCTGCAGTCAGCACAATTTGTAGTTGTGCTCACTGTCTGACAAAGTGTATCAGTAGATGCTGTTTAGTATGTGTCAGAGCATTAATCTAAATTTGCTGCATGGAGATGCAGAATCAAACTGAATTTGCTCAGGAGAAAATCCTTTTACTTTCATTTCAAAACTGTTTTCTGTGTTTGTCTTTTTCAAATCTGAAAATGTCCAGCAGCAAAAGTTAGCATCACTGAAGTAACTCATGATGTGTGAAAGGGAGATTTAAGATGGCTGTCAGTAATTTGATAATAGTTAAACATTTAAATATTAATGGTTTTAACAGCTGTTTTTAACACAAGCAAAACAAAGCTGTGAAAAAAATGTGTTTTGTCTTTGATAAAATAATGTCAAAACAATAAATATTGATGTGAAGTTAATGTAGCCTAACACATTAAAACACAATATGTTCATTTAAATTCTAATGTAGACTAAAGAAAGACGAGGCGCTAAAGCTGACTGCCGAATTGTTTGCTGTCAGATGAAAATAAACACTTGATGTTTGTCTGTGGTACCTTCGCTGCATTTCACAGTGGCAAGCTGCAGGTGGAAAATCTTACTTTTCCATCATATTATGTAGAATTTACATCCTTCCACGTGCTGTAATTCAAATTATTTTGTTTTGTTCTCAGCGTCAGGATGGTTTTATTTGTTATCTCACCGAGGAAACTCGAGACAAATCATTGCAAATGTTCTAAAACCACAAGTGAGCTGTTTTCATCATGCTTGATTACATGTTTAAATTTTTTAATAGATTGACGGCACCAAAACACACCCACTCACACACACACTCACATTGAGGTGACAAATATAGACAGGAAATTTAGTGTGTACCCTTTTGTTAAAGAAATAAAAAAGTAAGTCATTGAAATGGCGTGAAAATGACAAAAGTAGTAAAATTTACTAAAGAAAGTCCATCATTAGTTAAAATGTGTTGATCCAAGGTGTGTGGTGTGATCAACATCAGGTGTCTTCAATCAATCAGTCTACCTATATTAAGGGTGAAAAATGGTCGCTGTCCTGTTTGGTATCAAGCTAAAGGGAGTTGTCTCAGGAGTTTAGGAATAAAATGACTGAAAACATGTTAAAGGGAAAGACTATACAATCCTTCCTGGTTAGATGTTCCTGTGACTAAAGCTGTGCTGAAAATTCAGAAGTTTAAGTACGACAGGACTGCAGCTGAATGTTGCTGTAAATAGAAAATTGCTTTGTATTTAAGAGACAGACAGAAATGTCACCGTTACAAATTTTACTAGATTATAAAGTGTCTCAGAAATAATCGCGATCAATGATAACATTTTTTGAAAACCACAATAAACCAATATGTTACGGAAGTTTACAAAATTTACGTACGTAAAAAGAAGTTACAAACAGACCTGGACCAGAGATTGGGAAAACAACCACCACCTCTATCCTAGCTGGCACAATTAAATTGTTTATGTCTTCCACTGGCTTTTATAGAATAACTGCGATTACCTACGAGCTGCTTAGTAAATTTATGTTTTTTTTTTTTTTTCTGTGAAAATGTACCTAAAAGTATGAATGAAGCAACAACAGCTGCTGAAGCTGTAAAATTGCTTCCAATCTCTCTACCAATTTATTCTGTATTTGTCTTCCGCTAGCTTCATAAAATAACTGCAGTCACCTGCACGCTGCTTAAGAAGTTTACAAAATTAAAGTAGTGTTTAAAAAAAAAACTCAGCAGAAATGAGGTGCCCTCAGGGCCTCAAGGCATCGCCATCTGGAAAAAGTTATGGGAAAACCGAAGATGGTACTCTAGCTAAATGCCTTTTCATGGGTTAGAGATCATACCCCGGCAAATAGGAGTTGAAATGAGTGAGACAAAAAAATAAACAAGCAGGCAAATGAAAATTGCCAACCTCATTTGAATTTATCAATTAATTGATTTATTGCTTATCGCAGCAGACCTAGAGACAGACAATACAAGCAGGATCCAAAGAGTCCAGAACAGCTTCCAAAGAGATTAAGTGAACGTCAAGGTTAAGGTACATCAGTGTCCGATCACAACATCCATCACTGTTTGAGCCAAAGTGGACTTAATGGAAGACAACAGAAGAGGACACCACTGTTGAAATCAAATCATAAAAGAGCCAGACTAGAATTTGCCACAATGCACACTGATGAGCCTTAAAGTTTCTGAGAGAATGTCCTTTAGACAGATGAGACAAAACTGGAGCTCTTTGGCAACAAGACACATCAGCTGTATGCTCTCAGAATGAAAGAAAGGCAGTACCTAAAGTGGAACATGGAGGAGGCGCGGTCGTGTTCTGCTTTGCTGCATCAGGTGCAGGGTGTCGTGAATCTGTTTAGGGTGCAATAAAATCTCAAGACTATCAAGGCATTTGGATGAAAAATGTGCTTCCAGTTTTTAGGAAAGCTTAGTTTCAGTCACAGGTCATGGATCCTCTAACAAGATAATGCCTTATAACACACAGCTAAAAACAGTACAAAATGGATAAAAACAAATAAAGAGCTAAAGCATGCAGACCTTTTAAACCTGAAACAGTTGGATACTTGTATAAAATACAAGTGCAGAAGTCACAGAAGTTACAGAAATCACTTTATTGTAATGGTTTCCCTGAAAGGTACAACAAAAAACCTAAAAAAGTTTTTTTGAACCACAATTCAAAAGCTATGTCTGATTTTTATTAGCAATTTTTTAGCACATTTTTTTATTACATTTGTCAGTTTTTAGTTATTTCACTGACCATTGTGAGCTTTCTTTTCATTGCCTAAAAATTCAAAATACTTTTTTTCACTCAGTTTTTTTCTCATTTTCCCCTTCATTCATTCCAGTTTACCCACCTCATCTTCTCCTGAGAACACACACTTTTTCCTGTCTCCCACGCTGTGGCCTGAAGGCCTCGGTCTTCCCCATCTCGTTCTTTTTCCATCATTACTCTTCATCTTTAGACTTCATGCTATCACTTTTCTCAAGCTCTTTTATCTCTGCGTCTGCTTGCTTCCGTTTCCTCTTCCCTCCCTCGAGGGCTCGTCTTCACCGCCGAGATCAGGGGCCAGGCACTCAATATCTTCCCACCTTGTCATGCAGCAGGAAGGCCACCACCCCGGCTTTGTTGTGTCGACACATTGATCTTCTGTACCGCGGCACGTAGAAACGAGAGGATGAGGACAGCAGAGCGGTGTGGAATTGTTGTTTGAGAATCAATGTCAGTTTTGATTGATGTTCGGTGTGACTAATGCAATTTCTCAAGGCGCCTGGGTTGTGCTATAAAGTTTATTTTAAATCATGAGGAGAAACTTTTTTTATTTGAAATGCAAATGACATTGATTGAAATTTATTTCATTTCTGTAATATTTGAAGTAAATACAATCAAGGAAAAAATAATAAACACATCAAAAAAAGCTCTGGATAAATTAAAAGATGATCTAAATAAACAAAACTGGAAGGATGTGTTTGTTGATGATGTGAACGGGGCATACAATGTTTTCATGAATATTTTAGAAGATCTGTATGAAAAACACTGTGTCCAAAACAATTATACAAAGAGAAATGCAGTTGACAAGCCATGGATGACAAAAGGGTTGAGAAATGCTTGTAAAAAAAAAAATCATTTGTATTCATGCTTCTTGAAATTAAAAACAAAAGAATCAGAAGAGAAATACAAAAAGTATAAAAACAAACTGGTATGGATTATAAGAAAGCATAAGAAA
>JAUBOC010000063.1:7938569-7991553 GCA_032275365.1 Anablepsoides cearensis
CCGGGATTTGCAGTCGAATTGTTGCTCTGTTGATTTTGATGTCAGGTATGATAGCATGCGGTATGAGGTGGAAAACAATACCTCTTTTTTTTTTCTTTCATGTCCTTTGAGAAGAATAGAAAAAAAAAGTAGAATTTTTCTTTTCTGCTGCATTGCTGCAGTTAAAACGGAACAAAGACAATATGAAAGGTGTCAACTGGGAACGCTGGGAAAGACCTCCTGGAGGTCCCAGAGCGGAAGCTCCCCTCCAGCTATTTTTCCCCTCCAACCTCAAACTCAACTTCTCTAGTCACACTTTCTCTCCAATATTCCTTTCCTCTCTCTTCTTTAGCTCTTATTCTCCCCCCCTCCCCCTGCCTCTATATTGAAGCCAGCTGTGTAACTCTGCTAATGACGCTGAGAAAGCTTGTTGTCAGCACATCCTCCAAACTGCCAGGGCATGGTTACATAAGCTGGTTAAGAGAGCAGGCTTGCTGCCATGTCAAGCCTTCATCATTATTAGGGAGAAAAACTGCAAGAAAATGAGAGACGAAAGTAAATAGAATAGAAGAAAATAAAATGAATCAATTATCTTTCGTATTCTTCTATATCCTTAGCAACAGATTATCTTAATGTTTTTATCATTTTCTTATTGTCTTCTTCATTTATACATATTGATAAAAACAAACAAAAAAAGGAGTTTTTACACTACTTTTTATGATCGTCTCCAGAGTAGCTTTTCATGGAGTTTCCAAAGCTCTAATTAGTGCCATCAGGTTTTTAAGCACTATTAAAGGATTAACAGTTATGCTGGAATAAAACCAGAAAACCTCCCACCACTTTTAGCCAAAGGCGAACAAAAAGGCAAGACTACTCATGCTCCAGGCTTTTTTTCCCCCTCATCTCATATCTCAGTATGACTCGCCTTTAATGTATCTTTAAATACAATTCTTTGCATCTCTACTTAAAGCTGCCAATCCTCTTTAAATTCCCCTCCACAGTTTTATGTCACATAGTAGTTCTAGATGTTTTAACTGGGAATTCTATCATTTTAGAGAGAGAAATAATAAAATACCTATTCTGAATTGTGTGGCATCAATACAACTTAAAAAAAGTGGGATGGAGTAATCAAAAAGCTGAAAAAATAAACAGCTGGATGAGCATTTTGCAAGTAATTAGGGTAATTAGCAACAGGTGAGGAAGAAGTCGATATAAAAAGCATTTTAGAGAAACTAAATTTGTCAAAAGGACATTTTGAAAAAATGTTCCTCAATTAGATTTAAAAAAAAAAACATTTTACATAAGATTTGCTAATCATTTGATTGTATTTTTTGCTTACTTTTTACACAATATCTGATTAAATTTACTACTTGTAACCAGAGGTTACTGGCATTTTTTTAAATTTTCTTTCTTCTGTCTCTGTGTGCACTTAACAGCAATTGTAAAATTCTACACTTCACTCACACCCCGCAGCCCCGTTTGTGAACTTAGCTTTGATGTTAATCACATACTACATTGATTTCAACAACTATGTGTGCGAGTCATGGAAAAAAAACAAACAAAAAAAAAACAAATAGATTTTGCTTGTGTTCCATGCATTTTTGACTGTGTGCATAAATAATGGCTTATTTGCTTATTTGTATTTCTCACATGTGTTTTGCGCGGTGATGCTTTAAGGGGGACTGAAGCAATCGAGAGAAACAAAGCGAGCACAGCCTCCGTGTTCTTTCATCTGCAATATTATGTAATAAAAATAAAACTGGCACAGAGGAGGGGTCTTAGCCAAAAAGTTTGAGGGTGGGAAGAAGAAGCAGAAAAAAGAAGCTGGAATGAGCTAGACCTAAATATTCAGAGATGTATTGCACTAATGGAATGTGCTTCACTACAGTGTCATTTGGCAAATTAAATCTTCTTAATGTTCTCTCTGTTTAGTAATGGAAGCTCCTCTGTCACAGCCTTACTCCCTCCTCTATTTCCTCCCCCCCCTTTCATGTCTCCCCCTTGGCATCCCTGTGGTGCTCAGTACTCTGTAGTCAGCTTTTGCTGTCTAGCATACGCTGCTAAAGCTCTAAGTACATCTTCCCAAGTCTCTGTACTTAGCTGTGGTGCTGTCACCGCATTGCTGTAAAGCTCCTGCTGCTGGAGCACAACACAGCACAGCACCAGCAGACAGACAGTCGCAGAGGCTTCTAACCTTTAGCACAAATTCTGATGTTCTAAACTTTGCTCTTTATCTCGTAGCTGGAGCCCACGCCACCCGAGCTGTAGTTTAAACCGGTTTTGATGAATCAATTCTCAAGATTGTCGTCACCTTCAGCACTGTGAGCAGCTTCAGTTCGCATGCAGTGTTTTACAGAAACAAGGGGAGCACCACGGTAACAGTTTGCCTTTAATATCTGTAAAGGTGTGTAAATGTGCCTCATGATTGACTTGGTGGGTTTCATTAAACTTTCAGAAAGTAAATATTGGGTTAACATCTGCAACGGACTGACTTTCCTCATTAAAGATGGCTGCCTGCCACCCATGTTGATAGAAAAGGGACTCTATGGATATTGAGGTAAGATTTGGTGTGGTAGTAGTTGAGAGTCATTCACAACACATGTTCTAAACGTCAACTGATCCTGCAAGATATCACATAATATGCACATAATATTTTTAAGGTTGACCGCACTGGCTACAATTTTGTAATTTCTCAACATAAAATGATCTTTGTCTAAACAACTGTCATGAAAGGCAGTAAGCAATATTAATTTATTCAGTGCTGGTACTTTATTTTAAATATTATTTGAAACCTATTTATTTTATCTCTGAGACCATTAGACTGAAGAAAGTTTTAAGTTACTTTTTCTAAAGTCATCTCTTTGGATTAAACTGGATTGTCCACAGTTTTTGTTTTAAGGGGGTGGGAGGTATTATATATATATATATATATATATATATATATATATATATATATATATATATATATATATATTTCCAGGCACGTTGTTCAATTCTATACAACAAATAACTACATTTCCTTCACCTTATGAAAATTCTGCATAAATCAAATGGCTTGAAATTGGTCTTTGTCTTTTTAAAAAAGAACCTCCTACCGTTTCTGACACTCCTACTTCACAACAATGCTTCATGCCATTTACAACCTTCAATCAAATCAATCAATCAATCAACTTTATTTGTACCCGATGGTAAATTCGATCACAGTGAAAATGAGTCGGCTTCTTTCCAAGAAAGAAAAACACAAGACATATGACATGGACATACAGCATGCACAATATGATTAAAAAGTGACCAGGTGCTTTTAAAACTCAACTATAAAAATCAAAGATAAAAACAAGATAAAATCAAATAAAGCTATATATATATAATATATATAAAAACTGATATTATGTTAACTTAAAAACTGATATTATGTTAACTTAAATTTAAAAAGCTAATTGCAACAGGTAGAAAGCTGATTTTAAAACGCTTACACCTTGTGTAGCAGTGTTGTATTTTGTTTTTAAAAAAAGAAGCAACATTATATAATATTGATTTTGAACTTGAAGGATCACATGCTGGACCCGGAATTTATGTTTTCTGAAGCGGCAGAGTGAGTACAGAGGCTCTTACAAAACGTTTCAGCTTGGTAATATATCTCCCATTCATCCTCTCGTACATACGTCAATGTTACTTTTTAAAAATAAACTATAAATATAGATCATTAAGAAGAAGTTTTGCCATGAAATCTTGAACATACACCATTTTTAGGAAACATTTTGCTAGTCTGGTAGGGCTGTGTGGGAAGGTGTAGGAAGAAGGGGCTTTATGGGGCGGAAGCTCGGCTGGGATCTGCGCTCCAGGGAGGAGCTTTGGGTAAATAGGTGGTGCTTTGTTTGAGTAAGTGTTTTGGCAACTTTTTATGTCAGGGATTTCTCAAACATGCATGAATGAGTCACAACAAAACTCTGGATATGTTTTTGAAAAGAGGATTAGATTAAAACATGATATAAAGCTCTAAAAAGTATTGTCATCAGCCATTACAGAATGTCATCTCAGTGAACATCTAGTTAAATAAGACTACACCTTATGCATTTGTTTCTGCTTATTTTGGTTTGATTCAGCTCTCTTATGATTCAGTTGATGTGAATTTTACATATTAAAATAACTAAAGTGGAATGTTTTTGCTATGATAGTTGGTTGGAGTTGGAGGAGGAAAAGTCACCTTTTTGTTGTAATTTCAGCACTGTATGTGCCAGGTTTTGTTTGTCTAATGGTAGCATTAAATCCAATTACTAGGAAGGTTAGTTTAGCTTTAATGGAAATGTAATCATGGATTTCTGGATATACTGCACTTCTTTAATTCCATGGTCGACTAAAGTGAAAAAAAAAACAATTCTCCAATAGCTTTTAGAATTTAATTAATTTTGTCATTAGCAGCGGTCCTTGTTATTGGTCTCTTGTGGACTTTCATGTGAACTTCAGTTCATGTTTATGTGATTGCAGGACGGGGGGTGTAAAAGAGGGAATACTTATTCTGCTCGTAAATCAACATAAAGCACAAATGCACAGATTATTTTTAATAATGATATATATTAAATTTAGGTCATGTAATGGTTCTCCCTTGATTTGTTCGGTTAGGTCTCTACAGGTGAGGAGCTTTCAGAAAGTGGGGTGCATGACATTGAGCTGTGAAAATGATAAATATGAAAGCAAAGTAGGAAAATGAAAAATAAATTCTGAAAAGGAAATGAGACATGTAGTGCTGAGAAGCAAAGGATGAAGGAAAGATTTGAAGTTTTTGTGAAGCACTTTTCTTTAAAAAAAAACTTGAAGCACCAGTGTGCAGTCTCATCCCATGACCTGAGAGGGGCAGCAGAGATGCAACTTTTTTTCACACCACTTCCTGCGCCAATTAAAAAAAGAAAAAAATACAGATAAAGTTGAATAAATCCTCCCTTTTTCCTCTGTGTCACATTTACACGTTCCCTCCTTTCTTACTCATCGTTCAAAAGAAAACAAAAGATGCTGAAATGACGTGGAAAGGTTGTTAATTGGTTTAGAGGTAAAGTCAAGCATACAACGCTGTAATAGGCAGCGTTGAAGTAGCAGGTGATCTGTCGTGACGGTGTGACGGTGCAGTTTGTAGCAGAGGCTAATTGGTGTGGATTGACTTCAGAGAGTGGAGCCTCTCAGTGGCTGAGTGGGTCGGGGAGGCGGTCGGGCCGTGTAGGGCCAGGATATACAGCAAAAGGATCATGCAACAGGGGCCCCTTCGCATCCTCAGGGGCTCTTTAAATCATTATGAAGAGTGCCCTGATGTTGGAGTGGACGTATTGAGACTTGCTACATTGAACACTAAACATGGCTCAAGGCGTTTTTTTTTCCCCATGTACTCTTAATCTAATGATAGTAAGTTACATAACAACCAAAGTGGTAATTATATGCCCTCTTCTCTTTAAACTTGAATCAGGACTAAAGTCTTGTGGCCGAAAGACAAAGACAGCTGATGATGCGTTTAATAATTTCAAGATTTGACCAAAATGGGCATAAATCTTTTATTCCTCAACATAACATCAAAATAGTTAAAGACAATATGCATTTATTCAAGAAGTGCCAGGACTTGTTTTACTTTGTTAACTTTGTGATTTTTAAACACACCTGTTTAAAAAAACACAAATTATGTTAGTATGTGTTAAGCACAGTATGGAAAATTAAATGGCAAAACATGTGTTTGTACTGTATGCACAGTCATGCACATGTGCAAATTTGCAGTGAAAACATGAATACTACACAGATGCGTAGTAGTATGCTTGACATTTGGATGAAATGTCTTTGATGCTGACAAAGCCACTGCCATGAAGGAGTGAGGCCCCCGGGGCAGGACTCAGTGTTCACTCTGACTCATCAGCACTGGTACACACACACACACACACACACACACACACATACACACACACACAGACAGGCACAAACAATAATGGTTGTAAACGTCAGAGGCTGCTGTGTTGGGACGAGGGGGTGCTCCCTATATCTAATCCCTGTGGAGCTTAGCAGCAGAGTGTGTGCCCATCGCTGGAGGACAGGATGTAGGAAGAAATGGAGGGCAGAAAATCTGAAGCAAGGAGATCCTGTGTGAGAAGTTTTTTTTTTTATTTCCGCTTTACAATTAAAACGCTCTATAAACACACCCTCTCCTAACATATCTGACGCTCGGACATGCCTGAGTGGTTATGGTTACACTTTATCTGTTCATCTTGCTTGAATTGTTTTTGAGTTAAAATAAAGTTTATTTATTATGCACATTTAAAACAGCTGCAGTTGACCAAAGTGCTGAAATGAAATCAATAGGAAGTAAATAATTTAGCACCATTAAAAGATGAGACAAAACACTGAAATCACAAAAACAAAGTTTAGCTTCATACTGATGCCATTTTTTATTTTTTTTTACTGAAAATGTTGTTGACAGTTCTTAAACATTTAGTTTTTTATGTGAGGAACTATTTTAGTGAATTTCCAGGAGAGAATTGAGAGTGATTTACATTTAGGTTCAGTTCAGAAAAAAGTAAAAGCTTAAATTTCCACACTTTTCAGTTTGACTTGAGCTCCTTAGATGAGATGCGAAACATCTTCTAAATCCAAAGAAATATTTAATATTTAAACTAAAATGATTTTTCTTTTTGGCTGTTATTTGCTTGTAGTTTAATAAAATTAAATGCTAAAAGACCAACTATTTATGTTAATGTGAACTATTTTTTTCTCTATTATTTTCAGTTATTCTTTCTTTTTTTTCAAAACTTAATCCATTAACTTTGTAAATCCTTGAAAGTACAAAGGACTAAATTAGAAACATGACCATGCATATCTTATATGCCTATAAGGACAATTCATAATAACTAATTAATACAACATGCTTGTTTTTGAGTGTTGGAAACATATTTACAGAATATTTACACTCATCACTTAAAGGCCTTCATACTTTATGAGGTGACAATAGTCAGCTACACATTCTTAGTCAATATTTTAGATGCAAACCATGATCTGTGTGAGTAATAACAAAGTTTTTAAATCTTTTTATTTGCTATAACCAATCTGCTGGATCTGAATGACAAATAAGCCGTTTGAGAGTGGGAATAAAATTAGAAAGAAAGAGATGCACCGATGCTGTGAATCATTCAAACAATTTTCTGAGTCAGTTTGCCCACTGATTATTCCTGATGTATCTTTTTTTTCCTATTTATTTTGCAACGATATGGCTTCTCTTTTGAGATTAAGAAAGAATTTCTCAATTTCACTTTTTCAATAAAGGCAGTCAATACACCCCTTGAGCAAGCTGCTGTGAAACAAATGAGCAAATAGTGAATTTGCTTGAATTCTCGATCAGTTCATTAGGCTCCCTCTGGCCAAATAATTCCTCCAGAAATCCCTCTCAGATCACCTCTTGTACAAAGACATGCCGGATTTTCTGCGTTTGAGCCTTGAAGCCTCGGTGGGCCAATTTGAAATGAGCAGTTCCTCCAAGGAGCAGCTTCTGTCTGCTTGAGCTCTTCAGCCCGGTGCAAAAAAAAAGTGCCCTAGCCATCCATTGCCAAGTTTGTCATCATAACAAGCTTACAGTGTAAATGCCCAAGATTAGGCTAGATATTGGCAGTACACTGGTTTGCCCTTATCTGTTAGCCTCAAGCTAATCTGATAAGCAGAATGATGGACGCCAACAGTTTGTGCTGGGAAAGTTGGATAGCTGTGAGTCAATATTTGGTTAGCCCTGGTTGGTTTGTAACACTGTACTTACACTGATCTAATCCAGCGAATCTGCAGATTGTAGCAACTAAATGCTTGTGTTCATGGTCAAATCTGAGTAGCAGCCAGTGTTGGATTCAGAGTCGGGGAAATTAACAAAAAACAGACATGTGTTATCAGCAGAACATATGAGTTTTAACATATACTGTATATTCATCTCCCACTGCAGAAACACTGCATGAGACCATCTCTGGCATAAACACCATGTGATATGCATTCCTTAAAGGAATTGTAGGTCCTTAATTTACGTTATGGTTAAGTGCCTTTATCTTGGCTGCAACTCTAGAAAGAATAAAGTAAGACGAATTTTAAAATCTCACTGCTTCACTTATTTTTATTTTGAATCCCCTCACTGTAGGCTACTGCTTATTGCCTTTTGTATGGGTCTGAGAATCAAACCTGTTCAGTCAGGAACATTTTGATCCTAGTGACCAATGGCTTGTTAGTTAACACTCTTACTGCTGCAAAATCGGCACTTTCCTAAATTAGTGTCCTAAATTTGTGTCACAATCTTGACACACGACACTCTCGGCAATATCCTCAACCTCACAGCTTTGTTTGCTCTATTTCCTTCAGTTACAGTAAAAACAGATAAAATTGATAAAATCCAAAAAAATGCAGACATATCACAATTACCACTTTAAGAAGCAGAGCACTTACAAGACAGAGTTTTTGTTTTTTTGTTAAAATGTTGGGAAAGAAATACACTGTTCTTCCACCACGGACTAAAAAAGCCAATACATTAGCACATTATCAGGACCAAGTCTACCCAAGGCTGATTCAAGTCACATCTGTCTGACAGATTCCAATTTGTACATGGTAATGTGTCTGCATCATATACTAAAGGTAATCATGGTGTTCCCCAGGGTTCTGCTCTAAATCTAGTTCTGTTTTCTTTGCATATGCTTCCATTAGGCCATAATCAGAAAATGTAACATACACTACAGACACACAATGAGACCAGATGACTCTCAGCAGCTGCTCATACTCCAGGCTTGCCTTAGAGACATAAAGAACTGGATGTCCTCAATTTATCTTCTGATGAATTTGGATAAAAGTGAGGTCATTGTCTTTGGCTTTAACAAAGTCAGAGAGACATTGTAAACTCAAAGTATAACTTTTGACTACTGTAGCCCCCAGTACCTTAACCTTAGCTTTTACCAAGACCCATCCTTTAATAAACAAGTCTCAAACTGCATGTGTTTGATTTTCTATAAATTTAGAAGCACTTTCTCAAGGTGACACAGAGAAACTGGTCCACATTTTCATCACAGACTAGGAATTTATAGAGCTATTCTAGCTGGGTTTTCAAAAAAAAAACAAAAAAAACTTAAAACAAAATCTTACAGCGTATCCAGAACTTTGCAGCTTTAGGGCTGACTGGTATTCCTAGGAGAAACCACATTTCTTCTGTATTAGCCTCTCTGCATTGGCTGCCCATGACTAGCAGAATACAATTTAAAAATCCTTATGAAATATGAGGAATGACCAGGCCCCAGTATATTTAAAGCAGTTAATTGTCCCCTACAACCCAAGCAGAACACTTTGCTCCCAGCATGCAGGACTTTTAATTGTTCCGAAAATCTCTAAAACTAGAATATTAGGGGGAAGCTTCACTTTTCAGGGTCCAATCAGAGCTTAATTTCAATCACCACCGCTGATTTTCTATCATCACTTTCTATTTATTTGCATAATTTATGCTGTAGACTATTGTGTACGAAGTTAAAAACACAACTTAAATCCATTTAAAATACATAAACCTTACATATTAAACTTTGCACTTTTAAACACATGATCACCCTACTCTGAGTGAAAACCGGTGCCAAATTTCTTTTAAAATGCCCAACAAATCATTGAACTTTTAAACATTGGATAAACTGTAAGCAGATTTTTTTATTCATCTTAGCAATATGTCATCTTCTCAACTTGTTTTCAAGAACTTCTTCCTGTTTTTCTTTAGGTTTGTCAGACAAAACACTCAGTGGTGTCAAGTAGAGTTCAGGAAAGCTGCTGATTCACTCCTTGGATCAAATGACTGGAATGTAAACGTTGGTAGCATGTTTTCCTCCCATTTCTTAGCACATTTCAGTGTCCATAGCCTGTAGCTGCTCCACGAGACACTGGTGTGTGTAATAGGGCTGTTTTGGAGGAACTCTTCCCCAGCTGCTGCGCTAATTGAGGCACAGAGAGAAGCCCCAGCCAGATGGAGCAAAGATGCCGCAAATTGATTCCTCGCATTCGTCTTCATTAAGGTCTCGGTTCTGAGGCTCTCAGGAGAAAGTGTAAAAGATAGAGAGAAGGAGGGCGAGGCAGAGGAGACCCCCCCACCCCACCCCACCCTACACCTCTGAAGGGTTCACTCTGATGAGAGAAAATCTGAATCCCCGTTGACCTGCATCCAATCACCCTCTATCAAAAACAGCTCAGGAGCTTCAGGGAGGCCGATGCTAACCGTAGCCCACCTGTTTATTTTCCTCCTCTGCCTTTTGAAGTCCTCCAACTCCTGATAAAACCCTGCCTTCCCAGAGCCTCCAGCGGCGTCTGGGCAGTTCTCAGCCCACTTTCAATTATGTCTGCAACTTTCACTAACTTAAACCCAAAAGGTGCAACGCAGCACAGAAGAGGCAGAAGTTTCGTGTCATCATCATCTTTTGACACGCACACGAAAAACTGCCCTACATCCGCCCCTGTTGACCACCTCCCGGCTGCATTCGTCTCACTCACAGCCCCGGTGATGCAGCGTCTGCAATTACCCAGACAACACAGAAAGAATGATGTGTCACTTTCACAAATTACATTCCCCCACACTTAATGGGGCCTATGTTTATGCAACAATCCCTTCAAATTCTCAGTGAGGGAGCACTAACGCTCTGTCTTCCTGCCACACACCGGGACCCAACACATCTCTCACTGTGTATTAGCCAACGCCACACTCCCCACCCTTTCACGGAAAAAATAATGCACGACAATCTCACGTCGAAACAAATGAATATTAGTCATATTAATGTTTTTTTTTTCTCTTGTCGTAAATATGGGCCGTAGAAGAAGAATTCTCTTCATTTTTTTTTTTTGTAGCGTATTGGCAAAGAGAGGATTTGTCAACAGTGAAGCTTTCGGAGCGCGCTGCATGACGCTAACATGAAAGGGGATTTTTGGATGGGCTGGCTGGCAGGCAGGGGTGCAAAAATGTTATAGTTGGTTAGTTGAAGGTGGGAGGTTGGCAGAGAGGGAGGGGAGGGGGCGCCGTTTGATGTTTCATCCATTATTTGTGCAACGTTACCTGGATTATGTGCCAACTCTTTTGGGAGGCAGAGTTACTTAGGCTTATCACAAGAAGGGGAGGTTCACTCTACCTTCCCCTGACTCTCTCTTAAACATACATGAATCTTTTTTTCTTTCTTTTTTTTTGTCATCCTCACCCTTCTCACCCATCCCGTGACAGCCTATCACAGGGCCAAATCCTTGCTCGTCTTCCTCTTTGTCCATCCATCTCTCCGTGTTCCTCCCTTCATCTACCCTCCTCTCTTTCCTCAGCTGCTCTCTCCTCTGTTCTGCTGTGACATTAAGCAGCTTAGCACATGTCTTGTTGCGGGCTTACAGTGTGCTGGATGCAGAGTTTTACTGTCACTCTGTATATACAGGTGCTTTGTGAGTCAGAGCCTCGGTGACAGTTTCCACTGTGCAGGATTTCTGTGATTTCCATATCTGAGTCAAACCTGGTAACATCTTGTGGGAAATTTCAGAAGGAGCTCTTCAGTATAAGAGCTGATGCTATGATTTTTGTCTGGTTATCGAACATACGGACACGTAGGCTTTTGTCTCCGTACATGGAGTTCTCTCATACTCATGACTAAACTGTTTTGCATGCAAAAGGAGCATCTGACAAGACAAAAAGGGATAGTTGTTGATAGAAAAAGTCACCTCTTCTTGTATTGCATGCACCACCACAAACACATTACATCAAAAGCCTATTTTCAAAGTTTTATGCAGAAGGTGTCAGATCATCACTGACAGCTTTCTTCTCTGAGGTTTTAACCTCGTTTTCACACATGCAGATTAAGACTCCTGTTTTTCCTGAATATGACTCACGCAGGCTTTACAGGGCATTTCATTTGCTACTTTGATTAGGTGAACTCTTGTTCCTTCTAGTGCTAAAAATAATTCAGCTCTCTTGTGCATTTCTGTTTTTAACATAAATTACTGTGCAATAATGTAAATATAAGTCTATGTAATCAGGTGGGCATCATGAGCACTTTTTAAAATTGTATTTATACTCATTTTGGGCTAGTTTTGTGTCTATAAAAGGGGTTGAATTTGAACCATTTTTCTGTTTCATACTCATAGGAAAAGATGAGCTGGCTCACCTTACATACATCTTCATCAACATCCCTCTCTTCTGATTTATCTCCCATGTTTTCTTTCATTTTTCCCCACTACTCCCCTTTGATTGCCATCTTTCATCATCATCATTAGTTTGCATTCGTTTCAAGTGACTATATTTCACCTTTTTGACTTTGCTCGAAGGCACTGGTGCTCAAGCAGCATGGAGCAGTTATTGAGTACTGTTTGAAGTTGACATTACGATCCGTCCAACATCCTTATCTTCAGATTTTTCTCATATCTTACGAGGTCTGAATCTGTGAAAGCAATACGTGCTTCACTGCATGTACTTGTCCATTTCGTCAGCTTGTTTGGTCCTGACCTTTTAACCTTCTTTTTGTTTATTGTTGTTCCCACCACAGGAAAACATCTATACCTTCGCCAGTTTTTCGTTGTTTTTTTTTTTTACACATTTGGGAAACAAGTACTGCAAAAGCAGGTTTCTTCTTCTCCATGACCTCCTCTTTAGTTCTTTTTTCTGCACCGAGTGAGGAGTGGGAGGTTAAGGTCTTAAATACAATCTGCAGTCCTGCTCTGCCTGCCTTAGGGAATCACTATTAAGCAAACCTTAATGGCCTTAAAATACAATTTCAAAGGACACCATTTTGCTGAGACTTTGATTGGAATGGTCCACAGTGATGGGATGTGATAAACCTTATGTGTCTGCAAATAAATATTCATGTATGAGAACTGCATATTACAAGCTTTCAATAAAACACGTTTCTACCAACCTACCATTTCACCCATATGGTAAATTGTGTCCTTACAATGTTTATAGAAAACCTGGTCAAACCTGCGAGCTAACAGAAGAATACACGCCGATATCCTGAGCTCAGCTACTAATGCACAGATGATTATACCCTACATTTAAAGCAAACAATACAAATAATGTCAGGGGCACATTTACATCAATGTTTGCGCTGCTGTGAACAAGACAAACTTCGTCTTCCACTCAAAAGCTCTTAAAAACAAACAGCAACATTGAAAAGTGACATAATTAGTGGGCTAATCTATCTGCAATTAACCGCGCTGTCTCCGTCGGAGAAGCTGCGCACAGATGTTCCATTAGCGGTAAAGAAAAACTACAAACAGATGCTGAGGGTCAGCAGTCTGGGGAGAAATACTTCATTATGATTTAACACATTATAAAGTGCACATATCTTTGTCTTTTTAGGCAAAGCTACTTACAGCGCCCGTCTGTGACAGGCATAGTCAGTGGAACTGTGATTTCTCTATGTGAGGATTTTTACTCAGCTTTAGTTTTAAAATTAGCGACGGTGGTCACACTAATTAAAAAATCTGTTAATCATTAGCGTCCACTGATTTCATTACCTACTGACGAAAGCAAGCACAGAACCCCCCCACCCCCCACCCCCTGACCTTTAAAAACTCCTAATTAATTAGATTTCAAACTTTCATGAAGCCGAGAACTGTTTCACTTTTCAGCCTGGCTTCTAATTATGCGTTTGACACAATTAGACAACAAAGTTGAAATAATAATTGTTGGCGCTGTTTGCTGGACAACACTTTTACATTTCTGTATAAGAATAATAAAACTAATCCCAGTGGAAAAGCTAATGTCACAATGTGCTCTGATTTGTTCACTGCAGGCTTGATTGGTTTTGTTAATTTTCAAGAATAAGTGATTTATTTTAAAATTGCAAAACAAAATGAATATTTAGTGTATTTATGAATAGTACTAATTAAGTACATTCTTATGTTTTAATCAAACTTGACTAATTTAGAAGTTTTTATTATTATTTTTTTCACCAAACCATGTTTAATCTTCCAAAACTTTGTTAATACAAGTTATCTGGTCACACTTTTAGTTAAATATGCTCAGTAATTTGAAATAAACGTGAGGCATATGATGTATAAAACTGACTTTAAAAATGTGTCGTATGAGTATCAGTGTGGCCTACAGGCCATAAAAACAAACCGAAGATTTAAGTTTGTGCTGTTCTGAAGAAAACTAATTTCATTTGGTTATTTATAAAGCATCAGTTCACAATTAAAGTCTTCTCAGGGGACTATGCAAAGAAAAAAATGTTTAAATTAAGAAAGCAATTCAGATCCAGATCCAGTCAGTTCATTTCTGTTATAATATATTTGAATACAGTGCATTTGTCTCCTATTATGAGCAGCACAGTGGCAACAATGAAAAGGAATGTGTAGGAATTATAACAGAAAATAAACTTAATTTTATAGTATTTTATAATAAAGTAACTAACATGAGTGCTTTTCTTTCTCATATCTGTGCTTTTTGACTTCCAACATTCTAAAAAGAGTCTTTGCTTTTAAAAATGCATTATAAACACAACATGCTGTTTTTTTATTTTTAAAAAGAAGAATAATAACTGGATGGCATTCCTGAAGGCTTGTAGCACAACCAGCATGTTGTTCTTTAAAAACGCAAACACTTCTAAAATTGGGACATTGATTATAGTTTACTGTAATTACATTAATAACATGCTAGCAGACCAGCAACGTGCTGCAACACGCCGCGGCAGAGATGCACGTGCGCAGACATTAACGCCGAGCCGCACGCAAACAGGCGAAAACACACTTGACAGCCCCTCAACATTTCACCCTTAAATGCAATCAAGTGCTCCCACACAGCAAAGCCTCGGCCGACCCACACATCACTCAGTGCAGCGGCGGCCAGCCGACTTTGTAAAAATCTCCACTAAGAAGCAGGTGTATATCTCTGCCGTGAGTCACTGACATTATTAAACCCCACGTATTTTATTTATTTATTTATTTATTTTTTTATAACCCTGATAGAACAACTCCTTTTTATGGTTCCGAAAAATGTTGTAAAGTATTTACCTTTCACTGCGCTCACTAAGCCCTTCAGATGTCGAAGCATTATTGGAGTGAGGAGCTGTTAAAGGAAGACTTAGGGAGCGAAGTGGATGATTAAATTTGCTCAAAGAAAAGGACAGAGGTGGTGGTGGTGGTGGGGGGGATGGAGGGGACAGGATGAGATAACAAAAGCCAAGCGGAAAGAGGGGAGGAAGCCAAGCAGGAAACAAGTGAATAAATGAGCTCTATATGGTAGGTTGTGCTCAGCAGCAAATGAACATGCAAAAACTTAATTACTCGTCATGAAAAGACCTTTATTCCATGTCATTTTTTTCTTCAACTTAATTTCAACTTTATTAGTTGTACTATCTTCATGAGGTTAAAACATGTTTTTCTTTTAAATGTCTTATCTCTTATGAGACCAGAATTCAGTGTAACAAAGAATTGTAACTTAGGGGCTACATTTCATACTAAAAAGCTCAAAGTGGAGATGAGTTGGGATGGGTCAAAGGAGAAGCTATGAATGTGATGAACCACTTCTTAATATTGGTCGTATAGAGTGATAATGTTTTTGCCACTGATGTGTGCATGCCAGTTAGTCTGTGCCATTAGTAAATGATTTCATGCACCATTCAACAGATTTTTCTGAAACTTACACAAAATAATCACTTGATTAGTCATTAAAGATAGTTACCACAGCGAGGCAATATTTAGAAACACACTAATGCTTCAGCTAATTTTACACAAACTGACCTAAAATTTGTTGTGACCAAAGCTGAGCATTGCCACAAACACACTGAAGACAACAAGGTGTGCAACATCTTTTTTTTTTAACCTGTAGTTGGAGTCAGCTCTGTCTGTTAGCAGAATATCTCATCAAACATTGGACAATTTTTTAAAAATAATTATAAACTGTAAATTTATATTTGGTTAACTTTTTGAGCCAAAGTAAAGTAGACAAATCTGAGCTCTAACAGATCTTGCAAAAATATTGCATGCTTATGATGTTATCTTCAAGGTGTGACAGAAATAGTTGGAACCCCTCCATATCTGTACAAAAATGTTTCCTTCTGAAGTACATTGGTGTTTCTTTTCGTTTGCAAAAAAATCCCTTTTCATTCCCTATAATTTAAAGTTGAGTCAAAATAATAAAATGCTTTCCATCTGGCTTTTTTCCTTCCATTCCTTATTGATTATGTGGAGCCATAATGTTTTGGGCTGCAAAGCAGATTCCCAGTTTACCCTGGCATATGTGAAAACTATGCCTGGCCAAGCACATCATCCAACCTGACTCTGGATTGGGACACCAGGGGATCTGTGCTTGTTAGGCCACATACTGCCAAGCTGCTGAGTCTGGCCGACCAGCACTGTCTGAAGCTAGTAGATGAACTCTAAACAACCTTTTTCTGTATGCTACCATTCCATCATTTGGTACACCACTTAAACCAGCAATTTTATATACCCTGTGGACTATTTCTGTCATGCCACTGCCAACAGAAAAAGCTGTCATAGTCACAGTCGGTGATGTAGAAATTCTTTTCTCCTCGATAGTTGAATCCGAAATATTTGTATTCAGCTACAATGTGTCTGCTTAGATTTTTTTAAGTAAAGCAACTCATTGTTTGCGAATGCTTTTATATTTAATCTGTATATTTGTACGCTTTGTAGAGAAGAATGTTACAACTGGTTAATCTGTAATACATCGACTCCAGCATATGACAAAACAAGTGACTAATAATGATGCAAGCTGACAACACAATGTGTCAGTGCGCTTCATCCAGGCAAGATGATGAATAACAAAATAGACAAATGTGTATTTTTACCACAGCAAATTTAATAAATAAAACCTAAATAAGCCCAGAAAAGAATAATTAGCATGTTGAGCAGTTTGTATCGGCCTTTGTTTTATTTTCTGTATGTTGTCCTTTCAGTGGCTTGCTCTGCTGCATGGGGATGCTCCAGTCGTTTGGAGAAAACATCTACAAATGATCTGTTTCCCTACTGTCACAGTGGAAAGGGAACAAATGATTGGCTCCATCAGCAGGGGCAGTCTTATTCGTACAATAGAGTGCACAGAGAAATATTTAAGGATAATCATATTGTAACACTGATTTGCATTTTGCATTGCCAAGCGCAATGCTTGATTTATTTCAGCTGAGGCGTAAAGGGCTTGTAAAACCCGTGGAGTTCAGGTTTGAGGTGTTAAGTCAGGGTGCTGTCTGACTGTAGGGAGTCCTCAGGCTCCACTGAATCTCCTTGTGTGTGCAGAAAAAAGACAAATGTCAAGATCCCCTGTTCTTAAAGACGTAGGGTAGACTTAGGGGATGAATAGAAATCAGTTTGACATGCGCCTCAGTTTTGAGGTCACAGTTCAATATGGGTTTGGTGCAACAATAAAAGGAAACAAATGCAATCATTTACTGGTTTTGAACAGACAATAACCCTTCTAGAACCAGACAGAAAAAACAAAAAACCCTTGTAATCCTTGTCTAGTCCTGATCCTTGAAGACCACTAACCTTCATGCTTTTTTTTCTGCTTCAACAAACTTGTTTTATACCTTTTGTACTTTTTGGAAATCTTAATTAGTGATAAAGGGCTTTCTGCAGACAATTATGTCATTCTGAAGTGTTAATTTAACCATTAAATCAAGTGTGTTGGAGCAGGAAAACAACTGCAACATGCAGGATTGTGGATTGCATGAACCATGATGGAACACCGCTGCTCTGAGGTAACAGGCCAAGAACAGAAAAGTCAATCAATTTGTAATTCCATTTTAAAACAAACAAACAAGTCATTATTAACTTTTCATACAATAGTCAATGTTTTTGTGTCAAATAAATAGTACAAAAAGTGTAAAAAATATAGTATTTGTTTTAATAAAATGGTCCAAAATGGGTTACAAATATGTACAGCTTTCAATACATCCATATTTTCAGTTGCAGACTGAGTCGTTTCTACCCTCACCTCTCTGTCAACGCTCTCTGGTTTCATTTAAAAGAGACAATCGTCAGATATTGTCCAAGATTAACCTTCAGGGTGGATATAGCTGCTTGCAGCCTCGCAATGACGACCCATCGACAACGTCATTTACCCAGAATGCTTTGCGTGTAAATAAAATGACTCAGTCCGTGTTAAAATATAGTTTTAAAAATGTAGTTAAAAATTACAAAAAATGAACAGCCTACAGTATTTTTACAGTCTTTATTTTATAAATAAAATTAAAATAAATGTTTATCAAAGTCTAATGCTACAACTAATTGTGGATCCCTTGAAAATCTGTTAATTCCTGTCCCCAAAACTAAGTAGAAATTATTAATTTATTCTTGACATCATTTGTGGATAGTTTTGAAGAAGTTCTTTTATTTTTTTATACTTGTATATTTTCCATTTGTGCATACAGCTTTTCTTTATTGTTAATTGTTTAAAAAAGGAAGTGACTGAATGCATATTAGAAAAACCCGTTTTTATTTATTTTAAAAGTCCAAGATGTATCCTTGACAAGTGTTTAAAGGCATTTGAAGGTTTTATTTGTTGTAGGCAATTAAAGTTGCACACAAAGAATCATGTTCTCTCTGTGAAAAGGGCAGTGACTTCATATTAAATCTTTGACGTCAGACCCACAAGGTCTTGATGGTACAGGAACATAATATTACCTTAATGAAAATGCCTTGGAGGAACAATAAAACATGCAGCCTTCGTGCTCTGACACCTGGAGTTTAATGCTGGATGTCAGCCACATGAGGCACCTTTTTTTTACTTCAGGTCATGTTAAAACAGCAGTGAAAGGATAAGTTCTGTGTTAAAGCTGAGAGGAAGACCTGATTGAGGCAAAAAGAACCAAACAAGCACAAATAACCTCAAACTTGTGTCCGACTCCAAACGCCAAACTGATATATTGAAGTGTGAACTGTTTCCTCTGTACTGTCACAACAATGGGGGGCTATTCTTCTGCCTGCTTAGGTTAGGCTTTTCTTACCCACTTTCTGGGCTTTGATGATACTTTTACTTGTCCTTCCTGTTCTATTCATCCTTTTATGCTCTCCACATTAAATTGCTTACTAACCTCTTTGCTCTCTTGTCCTCTTCCTTTCAGATGTCCAATCCAATTTTCCCATCTGTATACTGTATATCTCTTTTGCTGTATCATATGAGGTAGACATATTTTTTTTATTATTTGTTCAGGTCTCATTCAGTTTTTACAATTGCAAACTCTGGGAAGCTTTAAAATGCTGACAATTTGGAGGAACACCAGTGTTCATGGCTCCGACCTGTCATGAGCTTTTGTATCTTTTATAAACTTCAAAAACCAGAAGAGACTCTCTCCCCTTTCTCACTCAATAACATTTCCTAGAATATGTCTATAATAAAAAATATTTTTATGTACATAAGAGATGCAAAGCCATTAGGGCTTCTCAATTGAAAATTTCCAATTATCGCCCTAGAAATTGAGGTATTTATTTACGGAGCTCAAAACCTCCTTGAGTTGGTTTCATTTCCCCCCACAATGTGTGCCCGGCATTTTTACGAGCTGAGAGGCTCAAGCCAAAGTGCAACTGGAGCTTTTGCACCCTAATGGCTGTCATTTGTCCCTGCCATATTGGGTGGCAATTGAATAACTTCATTGGGTGGATGAGAGAGAGCAATTTTAGGTGCATTTAAAGCAATATCGTTTATCCCTCTGCCTGTCATAAATCACAAGGGAAAGAGGTAGAAAATGAGATGAGCAAAGAATGTACAAATAATGCTACAAAGATCTAAAAAGGAGGCGCTGGTACTCTCTATTAAGATTAAATTAAGATAGAGAACATTTTTAATGCGTTTCTGTGTGACTTTGTGTGTGCTTCTAGTATGTTTCTGTACATGTTAATGGGTTTACAGCCGGTGGCAATAAAGAGGACAAAGATTTGTCTGCAGTAAAAATATTTAAGAACTAATCGTAACTAAATTAATTTACACAAACTAAACAGTGTGATCATAACAACACTGTGTTGTTTCACAATAAAATTGTCAAAATAAAACAATTGTATTGTTTTTTTTATTTTCAAAACCTAAATGTAAAAATGTAAAAACTAATTAAAAATCCACAGAAATGACACAAGTAAAAAAAAAACATAACTTTTTTCAATTTTTCATTTTTTTATTGTTTTATTTTGAAAAGGAAAAACCAAAGAATGAACCATACCCATATTATAACCAATTCCGCAAGTGAACAGGTGGAATGTTTCAATTGGTCCCTTTAGGCCTTTCCTTAGAAGTGACATTTCCATCACATTCGGCTGTGCTTCCCACGTAGTGCCCTTGTATTTGCAGGTTTTACCTTGTCAACATGCCAAACTGAGACACGAATGTGCTTAACTATGAGCTTACATTAAGCATGCAGACATAATAATAGCCCGAATGTCCTGCTGCGTCTGTGAGCAGGACTAACAGGGCTGCCGGGGTGCTTGTTTTCTCTCTGTGTTGTTCCCAGTCCTCTGCAGATAATGATGTCTACGTGCAATACATTTTCTTGTCATAAAAGGTCAGTGACGTAAACACACCGTAACTCTCTTGGATCGATGTTCTCCTGCAGTGTACGGTCAGCTCATGGTCTTAAAAGCAGCGTGCACTCAAAGTGTAACAGATGCAGGCAGATTATCGGGAGCTTTTTGATTAAGGTGGAAATCTTGCGATCTAAAGTTGAGCCGTCATGCAGCTGACCTCCGCATATGTGCCTGACCTTCATTGCTCTTCATACAGATGCACACTCAGTAGTTTTTGCACATCTGCTCACACACCTGCAGAAGTGCTGTGTTTAGAGTGATGGCTTGTCTTCTTCAGGGACTAATGAATTTAGATCCTCTGTCAGCACCACTGAAGGATGGCCACAAATGCTCTGACATTACAGAAAGGACGTGCACGCTCTATAAGTAGTTATCCGTGATCTGAATGGAATCACAAGTTCTGTCCCTTTTCATGAAATGATTGAGAAACAAAATGTATGCGGTAGCTGTGGGCAAGGGAAGAGTTGATCAATTCATCAAAATGAAAATGATGTTTCTTGTAGGCAAACACACAAACAACAGAAAATATAGTATTTTTTGTAGTTTGTTTGATCTCTCTTTCCTGCTTCTCTGGCTCCATGTTTCTTCTTTCAGAATATCTTTAAAAGCAAAGTCCAATAACTCAGACTAGTGTGTTTACTGGTTCTACCCACTGGAAAATTTGTAGCTTTAAATTGAGTTCTCACTGCTGTTGAGTACTTGTAACAGCAAGTCAGCCAATCATTTGGAGAGAACAGATTGTATTTATTGATTCAAAACAGCAAAAAATTGAGAGGAGCTCTCTACAAACATATAATAAATAAACTAGTTGTAGTCAGAACTGCGAGGCAATAGTTTAGTTTGTACCAAATGTTTTAACTATTATGATAAAAAATGTCTGATGGCTGAGTTCATATAAGTTTTCCAACTATTTTGCATTTATATACTTCAAGAGTCCCAAATCCTGATATAGACTCAGTTAAGTTTTTCTACTTCTCAGTTTTTGCAAATGTTTTCCAAGTCAGTAGGATTATCTTATTAATATCATTTTAATGCATCTTTGTTTAAATGCACAAGAGGCTTGATGTTTTGGTGTAAATAACATAAAAGGCCTGCACTGTGTGTGAAGAACACTTTTTTTTGTCCAGAGTATAAGAAATTAATTTTGCAGGTTTTTGTTGTGAATCAAACGATAAACTCAAACTAAACACTTGCAAAACATCCAGAGAAGTCATTTAAGAAGAATTAAAAATATAAATGTTTCAAGCTAGGGATGGGCAACTGGTGGTCTGCGGGCTAGATGTGGCCCATGGGTGACTTCCAACTGGCCCACCAATGAGTGCCCCATTAGAATCTAAGAGCTGCTTTTAGTGCTTCTAGTTAAGTAAAAAAATAATATTTATTTTTTCTACTTAGAGACGCAAGTTGCACAAAGCTAAATATGAGAAGTTAGGTTACTGCGCTGTAAGTTGATTTAATAAACATTAAACACAAAATATTTGTTTATTAAAGGGTTTTCTCTGTGCTTTAATTACAAGCATTGTTGGATTGCATTCTGTTCATTGTGCCATACAACTAAAGAAAGATCTGTTAAATTTGAAAATAAAATCTGCTTTGTTACATTTTTTTATCTGTTGGTAGTCTTGACATTTTTTTGTCATGACAGTGTCGTAAGATGACACATTAAAATTAATTCAGCAGAGCGACACCACACCACTTATGGAGCCAAGGTAGCGTGCTAAACCTTTGGCAGCGACCCTGAGTGGAGAATTTCATGCATGGTCACACTGCATATCCTGCAAACACACGAGTCTACTAAGGAGCCTGCTAGCGTGTTTGAATATCCAAACAGCACATGGGACACCTCCACCGCATCCTGCTTCTGCTCATAAAAGAGCAAGTTAGAACAGAAGTGAATTCAATGAAAGGCCTGCGGATTGGAAAATCCTGCTTGATTCGTCCATACAAACAGCAGGTCTAAACAATTGTAATCCAATTGAATAAATTATAAAAGAAGCTTTACAACAATCTATGCAGTCACAAGAGCAGCATGCACAGACACTGAATTAGTGCTGTTTTGTCCCGCACATGAAAGCTCGTTTTCTGATCCAAACCATTTATTTTCTGAGACTGTGGTGCAGGAAAATTGGCAATAATTGTACAGAAAAGAAAAGACATACAGAAACAAAGAAGGGAGTCGTAGTGTGTTTGGTAAAAAATGTGTTAAATGTTAGTTATTGAGCTTTTGGCATAAATTCAATCATTTTAATTTTAAATGGCATCTTCAGCAATGTATGACCTGCAAGGTTACTTTTTAAATATGAATAGATCTGAAAAAAAAAATCAACATGCAAACTTCACAAATCAAATCTCCAGATGAGTAATGGGTTTAAATGCAAGTCAACAGTGTCGACCACCACTCCATCGTGCCTAAATCCCTCTTTATTATACGAGTTCTTTCTTATCTGACTCTACAGTGGCAGCCCAATCCAACAGAGTTAAGATACATTTACTTTATCTTTGCCAAGTTTTTCCTTCTATGCACAAAAAGAATGAATTGTAAGCAGAGCACTGAATGTGACCAATGATTGCTTGCTTTCTATGAATATTAACAGGAACGTTACAAAATAAAGCGCTAAGGCCATGGTGATTTTCAGCGGCTCAGAGAAATCCTTGAACTCCTCTGCAGCATTTTTTTATCTCCATCTTTTCTGATTCATATTCAATAATGGGAAACAGTAATAGCTTTAACCTCGAGTCAATACACGGAAGTGCTCTTGTATTCAGGTCAGTATCATAATTTTTTATTTCTCATGTGCCTTTCATTTAAAGTCACAGCGTCATGCTGCACAATAGCACACAATTTGACCAATGTGCATATCTCAAAAACCAATTGGTAGCAGAAAGAAATATAGAAAAAAACTGAATTCAGGATTTACTAACATATTTACATCTTCTTTAATAGGGATGTGTGTGTACACTGCAAAAACTGTTTTTCTAACCAAGTTTTAAAACCTTATATCCAGCCAAAAAGTCTTTTTGATCTTGTTTTGAGACTGATTTACTAAACAAGAACTGATTGTTTTCAGAATGTGTAAGATTATTTGTCTTGTTAGCTTGACAATTTTGACTCAAATTAGGTCAAACATTTTTGCCAATGGAGTAAGAAAATTTTTCTTGGTATGATTCTTGAAATAAGAAAAAATTGAGTCAAATCAAATTTTTCAAGAATCTTACCCAGTTAGTTCTTGCTTAGTAAATCAGTCTCAAAACAAGATTTTTTGGATGGATATAAGATTTTAAAACTTGGTTAGAAAGACAGTTTTTGCAGTGTAAATGTTTGGGGTTAGGGTAGTTGTAGAAACACTTTTTGTCCATTAAGGAAGTTTCTGCTTTACACATAATTATTTAAGTTGAAAAAACAGTGTTTGTTTGTATGATGTGGTTTTATGCACAAATAACAAAAAAAAAAAAAAAAACACTGATGTACATGTGACCCCCAAAACACAAGAAATGAAAAGGAAGATGGTTCCCTAGTAATTCTTAGATTAGTTTTTGCAAAAGTAGAGTTTGATCCAACCATAAAACACATAAATTTAATAGTGATTACTTATTATATAGTTTGTTTGTTGTTAATATGAGCAGATTCACTGCTTGAAATATATTCATGCAATGTAACTTAATGTGTTACATCAACACACACGTATTACTGCAATTTTACACAATCATTGACCATTTATTGAAATACTGGATATTGTACGGGATCCTGGAAGTTGAGGCCTGAAGGGAACGAGTGGCCACATTTTAAGTCCCGCCCACTCCATATAAACAAACAATACACCTCAGTAATTTTTTGCTTCTGCTGAAATATTCAGTCATGTAGCTCCATAATAATGTGCACAGACTCTGGTTCCAAAAATACAACATGGCAGCTTCTACAAACCAGGTACTGCTGGCTTCAGTTCCCATTGAGAGAAGGTGAAGACACGAGGTATAGGATTATAATCTACAGTCAGGGGAGTGTATGAGGAGGTGAATTCGGTCACTATGACTGAGACTGCTTGGGGCTAGAAATGAAGCCACGGTGATATGCGAGGCTCATATGAGTTTCTCAATTTCATGGCAGTGGCAGATGAGGTTACATGTGCCGGGACGAAGGAGCGTTCACTCTGACACGAGTTTGCAAATCTTGCATATTTGAGTATCTTGCACTCAGTGTCTCATTAATAATATAATCAAAGCTGTGAGTTCAAGTTAAGAGCTGGGACAGCCCACTGAATCACTTAATGGCAGGTTTGGAGCGGTGGCATTACTAATTGAAGGACGGTGAGTCTATCGTATTGCTGCGCAATGTGGGCCGGCTGCGACTGTAACATGAGTCAAACTGTTAAACTTTGAAACTTTTATTTTTAATTTTTATTACTGTAATCATGAATTGTTTTTTTTTTGTGCGATTTAAACATTATCTTGAGAGCAGAGCGGAAGCTTCAGGCCCTCCTTTTTTTATGCCTTGAAATCCCAAAACCTTAAATTGTGCAGCAGATTGCTGAGCGTTTTTCTCACGGCGCTACATTTTATCATTTGTAATGATTTTCTGCGTAGCAGCGTTCTAAGTTTCAAACAGAGTCGATCTTATTCCGAAGTTTCCACTTGAGATGGCTTCGGCAAACTTATTTCCCCACCTGCCTCTCCGTGAATCAAGTTTTTGATGAGTTTGCCCTCATGGGGGGGAGGGTGGGGTGGGGGGTTGTGCAATCAAATGCATCACTGCATTAAGCCAGCGTAAAATGTCCCTATAAAAGAGGGAGGGAAGTCAGCTGAGACAAGAAAAGAAACAGACGTGTGTGTGTGTGTGTGTGTGTATTGATCATACCGCTGCACTGAAAGAGGCGATAGTGACCAGCCATGAAATAGTTGCTGTTCCCATAGCTTATCCCGTTATTGTCTTTACCACCGCACAGCTAGGATTGCTGCACATTTACAGTACAACAATACGTAACACTGAGTGTGTAGCAATCATGGGATGTGCTCGAGTGAGCGTGTAGGTGTGCATTTACTGGCATTTTATTTATTTTTTATTATCCTTGACAGCCCTAACTTGAACCTGAGCGTGAGTGCATTTTGTGGTCCTGCCTCAGGACTCGGAGCACCTGCTGGCTTTAACTGTGAGAGAATGGACTTTAATCTAAGCAGGATTTGTTTTCCTCTGGGGGGTTTCCAGGTGAAAGCAATTAAGTGCAATTAACTGTATTGGCCCATAGCTGTCACTTGAACGTTACTGCGCAGTTGTCTCTTAGCCGTGGCTTCACATTTAATTGCCTCCAGAAGGAAAAAAAAAAGAACACCCTTCGTTTTCAATCACTGGTGAGTTTCTAACCTGCCATCTGAATGTCAATGCACTGTCCTCACGCCGATGCTCTTCTTGATCTCACACTGAGGTGGCATTGAGGAGGAGCCTTGAATTAAAACAGAGAGGAAATATAACCAAATATGTGGATTTCAATTGAATTTAGATTTAAATGTTTGTTGCCCCAAACAATAGCACTTAATCATTTAGTTTCATCATGAAGAACAATTCAGTGGCTCATTGGTAGAGCTGTTGCCTCTCAGCAAGAAGGTTGCCGGATTGAATCCCCAAGTTTTTAGGAACATAAACAACCATATATATGTAGTTTCAGAGTAACTGGCGATTAGTAATGAGAAATTCACAAACAAACAGGCTTTATGTGCTCACTCCTAAGTGAGCAAGGTAAACCATATCACACTTTTTTTTTTCGTTTTTTTATTTTGAATATGCACAAATATCTAGCTTCCACATATTACATAACATATGTCTCTATAACAAAAAAGTCATAATGAACAAACAAAAAGATTTAAAAAAAGATAAAACAAACAAAAGGAAGCTCAGAATTATAAAAAACTATTGAACCAAAAAGCAAACAGAATAGTTGGCATAATCAAAAAGGAGTAAGTAGAAGCACAGCTTATTATACCTCACCCCTTTGTTCCTCTAAATATACATAACCATATGATCACATATACATATATAGACATTTATATTTCAAACCCATACTCGCCTACACATCCCTGATTGTCAATCTACAGGATAGCCATCTTTAATTTTATTACATATCAATTTATAATAAACAATCTTAATCAGTATACATTTCCAACAACACATTTTTATACATTTTCCTAAACTGCCTGATATTTGGACATTGTCTGAGATCTCCACTTAAACTATTCCATAGTCTGACTCCAGAAATAGATATACAGAAACCTTGGTTTGTCGCATGAATAAGGTTTTAAATTTATATTCCCCTCTTAATTTGTACCCTCCCTCACGATTCCTAAATAAATCTTGAATATTTTTTGGTAATTGTCCCTTATTTGCCTTATACATAATGATTACTGTTTGATAAGATACAATATCAGTAAATTTTAATAATTTTGATTGTTTGAAAAGTGGATCTGTATGTTCTAAATAACTGCCTTTATTTATTATTCTTATTTTTCTTTTTTGCAGAGTAAGTATTTCTTCACTGAAGTCACTTATTACTCTCAAACTATATTCAAGCTGACTTTTGGTTTTGGCTGTTTTCCTTCCAAAAAGAGTGCTTGATATCAAGGACAGCTGACATTACTTGGCAAGGATTATACTATTTGGTTACAAACGTGGAATGTAGTCCCAATAAACTGAACCACTCGCGCTCTTTTAGTCCCTTGCCATGGAGTGAAACGAGCAATTGGAAAAATCCTCAGCCTGTCTGATCTTTGCCTTTTCAGCTGATGTTGGTAATTCATCACATTGTTTGCCATCATAAAATCAGCTTCAGCATAAAATGTTTAGCAACACAAAGCCCTTCCAGTCCAGTGTTCAGAACCAACACTATTAGCCAAAGTAGTATACATGTATGCTATTTTTTTTTCCACACACTACCACACTTTTCTGAGGCCCTCGCTTTGTGTCAAATACAACAGAGTTACAGTACCAATGCACTCTACTTTACCCTGCTTTTATAGCTCTTTTATTTTCAGACAATTTCAAGGGGCGTATTGAGCCACTTCACCCCTTATTCTGCAAAGTGTGTGCCTTTGAGATTATAGACTGCTGTACTCTGGACTAGAATAGAAATGTAGATTCAGACACATATTAGCCTTGGCAGTGAACATCTACTGTAGTTCTTGGAGAGTCAAGCAAAATATCTTTTAATTTAATAAATAGGTTGTACAATTTGATAGAATTTCCTTGTCTTGTTTTAAAGAACAAACACGTTTGGCAGCACATAAAGTCCTGTACCACTGGTTAACATTCCTTTAGATTGCCCTTGCCAAAAGGGTGGACCCCTCGGGTAGCTAATCATCTCCTGTTGTGTATGCTGTGTCATGAATAAGTCATCTCTCGCCAGGACACAACCCTCAGGTTCAAATGATTTAGACTGTATTTGCCTGCTGAGGCACATGATAGACCACCTAATAGCAATTCGGATGCATACTATAGCAGTGAGGTTTAATGGAATGAAGGAGATGTAGTGCAGCTCAAGCAGAGGGGATGGGAGTATTTTTAATGCCACCCCACAGACCCACAATCACACACTCACTATCAATAATCTTTCCCTGGCGGAGCTGTACTAGAAGATGTTCACCCTGATGGGAACATTTGCGTCCCCGTCTGTTTACTCCTGTTTTTAAATGCTGTCATTTTGTCTCTTTTGCTTTTTTCCCCCCTCGACTCACTGTTTAGGGTCACTGGAATGGACTTTTTTTTTTTCCCCAGTAATTTTAAGTGCTTTATTGTTTGAGGCTCTTAGCAGCACGGTTGCACAGAACAAAAGAGATTCTGTCTTTTATTCTCCAGGGTTTTGTTAATATATATTATTTTTTAATTTGGGAGCTCTCTGTATCTTTAGAATCATCAGCTCATAGTTATTCATGTCACCATATTGTGAAAATTACAAGCCCACCCAATGCCCAAGTGATTCAGCGTCACACTTTTTTTTATTAAAATAAGCTCACAGAAAAGAATGAGAGCCCACAGGAGAAAGGGGGAGATAGTGAAGGAGGGGCAGCGAAATAGTCTTTCCATCAGCAGGAGTACTCATAAATATTGTAATTGTGTAGTTATAGAAAAGGAAGTGGTTGTGAATACTGTGATTGACTTTGAATGAATGCCGTGTCACCTTTTGAATGAATTGAACATGAACGCTGTTGTCAAAAAGTGTAAGGAAATAATGGCCTTTGTAAAAGCTGCATGGAAGCCATCTGATTTCTGGAGGCTGCTTTGGGGAGAAGGACAACTGCGTTTTTTTCTTCTCCTTCCAGTGAAAAACTCTGACTGCCATTATTTGCTGATATCTGCTGACTGGTTCCATTTATTCCTTAGATTTACCAACATGGACTGTGTTAACCCCATGAGATAGCCATTTATATAATGGAAAGTGGGAATTCAACATAGCTAAAGGAAAATGAATCTGAGCAGGGCAGCTGGGTTTCTGAGTCCAGTTTCTCCTCCCAGGTGATCTTGTCCCCTAATGCCGCTCAAATTTGTAGAGAGCTCTTCCTGTGTCAGAGAGCCTCGGGCCTCGGGCACAAGGATTCTCCTGACTGAAGCACCAATCATCCAATTTCTCTCTCTCTCTCTCTCTCTCTCTCTCTCTCTCTCTCTCTCTCTCTCTCTCTCTCTCTCTCTCTTGCAGGTGGATGTCACACAAAGCTGTCTGGATCTTATTGTCCTTTTCATGGCCAGAGCACGTGTGAGTTATCAGCACAAAACAACACTTTACAGTCAATTAATGTTACTCTTTTACTTTGCTTTATTCTTCTTTTCACGATTAGTTGTTAAGAATTGCCTGAGCTGCAACTGTTTGAAATTGTTAGTCGCGTAAAATTATAAAAAATGTCAAATTCTGCAACTTATTTTTTTATTTAACATCGACAAATTTGAAGATTGACAAAGATGGTGCATGTTTGTGACTCGAGGAACAAAACTGAGACGTTTGAGACATTTTGGAAACTCCCTCATCAATGCCTTTTGCCAACGAGCTGCCTGTAGTCACAGTCTAATGAGAAAAAAAATCCTGTAGTTTTGGAAATTCTTTGAATTAAAATTGCAAAAGGCAAACAGTTGGAGGGGTTGCATCATATTACTGTGTACGGTTGGTTTGTTTCCCCTTGCAGATGGTTGTACAGTTCTAGAGGTTTAAATGCTGCGTTACTACGATAAAACCACAATCTTTTATCTTATCTAATCTTATCTGATGCTAAAACGTGTTTAGAAGTTTTCAAAAAGCAATTTTTCATGTGCTTGTTTTAATCATAACAATCCATAGATAACAATAACTTTTTTTTTCTTTCGCAAAATCATTTCTCCAAAACATGCAGATGGATGAAATCAATAATCTAACCACATGAGAACAAACTAATTAAAAACCTTTTCCAAGGG
The DNA here is from genome assembly GCA_032275365.1 of Anablepsoides cearensis. Taxonomy (NCBI): domain Eukaryota; kingdom Metazoa; phylum Chordata; class Actinopteri; order Cyprinodontiformes; family Rivulidae; genus Anablepsoides; species Anablepsoides cearensis. Next base: position 7,968,478 of record JAUBOC010000063.1, read on the forward strand.
GAGTAATGAAACATATTAGTTTTTCCAACAAGTTAAAAAAGAGCAAGTGAGAAAACCTTCACTGAAAAGGATTGACTCTGTTAGACATCATTCCTCATAATTTTATGACATCTTTCATAAAAAAAGAAAAGAAAAGCAATTCAGTGATAAAAGTGGACTTTATACAATTATTGATAGTTAGCAAGCAGTTTAAGAAGTACACTTCTGCTAAGGAAGACAGATTGTCTAGAGCTCAGACTAGCCTTCTATAGGGTTCAATTTCTTTGATTACATCAGCCAGTGCTGGAATGGCAGCAACTCAACTATTGATAAATGCTTCGTCTGGGGTTGTCCATTTCTATTGTGAATGTGGTAGCATCCCATCACGGACAATTTGAAGATTACCTCGATGCATGGCAAGGGAGACCATTTTTTTCCAACTAAATTAAATTGAGTTCTAGAGAGAACAAACATAATAAAGTGGAGAGACATTGATGTTCATAGAAACGACTCATACAAATTTGATTGTATTGCCAGTTGAAGCTCATCGCGTATGCTCTTTGATGCAATTTCATCCATCTTTAAATATCTCGGGTCCTCAAATATTCTTTAATATCAGGACAGGAACCAGTTTGTGCTCAAAGATTTCAGTCTAGTTACTTCATCTCAGAGCAGCCCTCCATGTTGTCCTTTCTTAGTATCACAGACCAGTTTAAAAATTTTAGACTATTTTCCTCAAAGATATGAGAGCCCCCCCCAAAAAAAAAATAAATCACACGCTTCATGTCAAGTTGGGTTTTTGTTGCGAAGCGGGCTTATTAATTCAAACATCCGTGCCAATGTCTCAAAGCTTCCGCTGAGATTTATTGCCTCGCATTCTTTCCTTTATTTCTCAGAAACAAACTGGATTCAGGAACAAGCTTTCAGAGACGCAGGTCCAGAAGCGCGCGGATCTTCTCCCACACACTCGCCGAGCACATCCACCCTTTAGACGCATTGCACACGCAAGGTATAAAAGACAGATAAAATAAATGTATGGCTTTTGTTGGAAATGAAGTGAGTTTTGATGTGAGCGGAATGAGTTTATGTTTTTTCTTTTCTCCTGATGTTTACATGCTCTCTTGTGGCACCGCCGTTACATTATTCAGATGCATTTTAATATTCATCGCTGTGGGCTCGGAGAAGGCTTCATGTCTGTGGTTAGTGTCTGCACCTTGCGCACTGCATGACAATTAGTGCCTTACATAACCGCTAGCCAGCCACACACCCACATATGAGCGCACACACACACACAAAAGCAAGTCCACGCACATGCATTCAAACCACAGAGCTGCAGAGAGGAGGGAAAAAAAAGAAAGAAAATCTCCAATGTGCCTTCCCAAACAGATGAAAACAAACAAATGACAAACCCTTGATGTCTTCTTTTACCTTGTGGGTATGTTTGTGTGAAATTACCTCATGCTATCTCTCCTCTGAGCGGTGTTTTTTATTCCTTTAATCTTGCTTTGTGCGTATTCTCCACCTTGGTGAAATGACCACCAGCAATCCACTAATGCAGCCGACAGTCTCTATGTATTTATCGACATATCCTCCTTTTTATGCGCCTTCACTTTACTCGCCCGGCTTTTTCTGATCATCAGCGGCCACTGCGGTAACGCTTTAGGTCATGAGGTGCTTGAATTTTCGAAGCATAAATAGTGTATCCCATTGCAAACATCAATAAAACCTGAGAGCAGTAAATGCAGGGACAGGTTCCCCCCCGCACCCCCGCACCCCAGGCCTACCATCAGCACATTATCTCAAGTGCCTGTGTGTGTGTGTGTGTGTGCGGGGTATATGTGTAGGAATGTTTGTTTCCCAGCCCCCGAGCAGCGACTTGCATCCCATCTCAATCAGCTTTACCTTGATGAGGATAAAGAATTTGAGCTTGATGAGCTGAAACTGAGAATTGAGAGGTGGGTTACTGATGTAGAAGGTGGAGGTAATGAAAAGAGGGAAAATAGAGTCGAGCAAGTGAAATTAGAGGCTGACATAATGTGCTAGAGACAGAAAAAAAAAAAAAAGAAGTCGGTCTTGTTTTGGTGGTGATCTGAGAACGCTTACCCCCATCTTTTACTATAATACTTCATCACGGGACTGCCTTTACCTTCTAACCAAGAGATTCGGTAAAACGTCCCCCCTTGCTATTTTGGTTCGCCAATAAGTTTTCTGAAAATTGGATCCAGGGCTAAAGAATTGAATGTGATGAGCGCCACAGCTGAAGCAATCCACAGGCCTCGAACCGAACGCATTTACGGGAAAGTGACAGATCAAATCCAACTGCCTCTTTTCTGACTTTAGACAGTCCCTTATTCATGCCGAAGAGGTAGGAGTTTAATGAGGTTTTGACTCGGGATGATTCTCTGCGGATGAATGAGTTACAGAATGTAGAGGCGCCGCAGTTTGCAGCTCGAGAGTCTGGAGACGACGCTTCCGTCTGTACACATCATAAACACGAAATTTTGTCTTGATTTGTTTTGTATATCAAAGGCTGCATTGAATCTCTCCGGTCTCTACAAAAGAGATTGATTTTTTATAGTCCGTATGTGGCAGAATATGAGGTCTATGAGCATTTAATCTTTGATTTTCTACAGTAGCTGTCTCTGTAAGAAACACAATAGTCTTTTTTTTTGCATCTTTGTGCCTCTGTTATCCAGTTAGGCCAATAAACATCCATCTCTGGCCATCTTCTCATTTTTCTTCCCATTTTAAGCAGTTGACAAAAAAAAAGCCTAATGAGAAATCTTTGCTGTTTCTGATTATAAATATTCAGTTTTATTTCCTGCTGCTGAATTCTTTACCTAAAAGCAAATATAGCTTGGACTCAAAAACCACTTTTCAAGGCTTTTAAAGGTTTATTCTGCATTAGTGCCACATTATGATTTCCATCATTATTTCTTTTTCTCTGCTCGGCATCTAATATTCGTCTTAGAGTTTGGGGTATTTTTGCAGGGCTGGTTGATGCGTTTCAGCCCAGGCATGCGCATTTTAAATGCAAATCAATTTTCCAAACGAAGCAGGTCCTTCTGATATTTAACACACACATTATCTAATCACTATTTAATTTCACATGCAGAGACATATCTAAGTGAAATCAAATACCCTTTTTAGACTCCCCCCCACCCCTCTACCTCAAACATTAGCCATTGGATTCTGAAGCAGGGGGCTGAGTAGACTACTAATGTGCTTGCAATTGAGAGCTTAAGTGTCTTTTCACACTCTAATCAAATTGATAAGGTAGTGCTACTGCAAGGGCAATCTCACTGTCCTCTGCTTTGAGAAATCCTCTGTGTTTAGTTTCCCAGTCTCTCTGTCTTTCTCTCAGTTTAACTTCATGCTGGATTCACTTCAGAGATGCCTTGAATGCATTCATGGCCAACAGCCTTTGATGCACTCATCAAAGGCCTCGAGCCGCCGATGACGAGTTAAAACTTTGTTGAATTATGACAGCAAATAAAAAAACATATGAAATGAAATGTTAAAAACAAGAAAAGGTCAAAAGTACTTACTCATACACACAGTCGGGCTCGACATTGTTTATTTCTGAACAAAAGTATGATTCTTGTGCTTGACTTAGCAGTGTTTTTAGTTGTTTATTCAGTGTTTAATTTGCAGATTGTTGGATTCAGATTCTCATAGCTGCAGAAGGACAATTGAGTATCTTTTTATTTATGTTGAAATATTAGTGTACACAGCAAGTACACAGCAGGAATAAGTTGAGAGTGAAATTGTAGTTCAGTTTGTTGTGAAAAAAACTGTAGAGTAAATATATTTTTGGTTGATATTTACTGGATTTTATCACTTTTTTAGATCAGTGCTAGTAGTTTTTACTTAACATTTATACAAGAACTACTCAACTGGTGGCCCACAGGCCACATCTGGCTAGCAGGTGACTTTTCCAGTGAAAAAAATAACAATTTAAAACTTAGTTTAACATAAAAAATATTTTAAATCAATTGTAAATTTAAAAAGTATGGTTCAGTGCAATAAAATAAACAAATTTAAAAGGTAAAAGTTAATAATAATTGTTTTATACAATGCAATGTTTTCTCGTTATTAGGCATGTTTGGCCCCTGAGCTGCTGGCTTTGAACAATTGTGGCCTCCTGTGCATTTTAGTTGAATTGCCCTGATTTATTCACTTTTTATTTTTTGGTGAAAAATGTATTTCCCCAAAACTATCTTTCTTCTGCAACATCAAATGAAAATAAACTTTGGTAAATAATAACAGTTCTTTTTCCTGTTTTTTTCCCTTCACTTTTAATTAATTTTCCAATATCTACTATTGCTTTTTCAGTTTTTGCAAGGCAAAGCCACCTTTTACTATTTGAAATTAAAAACTAAGTTTATGTATTTAAAAATGGCAAAGTGGTAAAATAAAGTAGAAAGAATCTGTGTATTTCATTAAATAATGTGAAATGGAATGCTGAGTCTTTCACTGATTTCTCACTTTTCAAGACTGCCTTTATTCACCATCCCAGCCATGACGAAGTACATCTTACAGGCTGTGAAGACTTTTTTTTTTTTACTCATTCATTGCTTCTGGTATACTACTTCAGAAAAAAATACCATTGCATTTATTATCTCATCCAGATATTCTGCACTTTAACATTTTCATTTCTTCCTGGTAAATGGAATCCATTTATATTCCACTTTTCCAGCTTCATTGGCCATTCAAAGGACTTTACAGAAGATTAACCCATTTGCAGAAGCGTTCATTCACAGCGGTTTTTGATTTGTGCCTATTTTTGAATGCACATCCCTATACGCACGCAACTTATGACCAATATGGCTTTTTACATGTTTTCCAGGAGTCAGTCTATCAGAACTTTGACTGGTAAACAATGGCTCTCTCTAGTCACCATCGTCTGTAATAAGGGCATTTAATATATGATAGAAAAAAAACCTATTTTTCAAATACTGGCTTGAAAACTTTAAAAAATGCAAAATGTTGGTTTAATATTTATAGCCAGGTCTGTATCTAATTTACAGTTTGGGTTTATAGAGGTTTTATGTGATTTCTCTGCTTTATGGCAGTGAAAAAAAAAGCTGTGTCATTTGGATCAGTGGCTTCCACTGCTCAGAGATTGTTTGCTATAAAAGATGTCTTGGGGAACTCGAAAATTTCTCCCACTGTGTTGTTTTAAAGTTTATTGCTTTGGGATAAATTGTTATTCTACAAACACACACTGTAAATGAATAAAACCTCGAGGCTTTAGTTTAAAAAGTAAGAGCACCATCAGTAAAGCATTTCAAATGAATGTTTTAAACATTTATTGAAGAGTTACACCTTCTTCACTAAAATATTTCTAGAGTGTGCATCTTTACGTCTCAGTTTCTTCACATGGAGAATGTATAATTTTGACTGGAATTTTAAAAACTAAAACATTAGATTCCAGTGAAGCCGAACAGGATGAAATAAGAAAAGCAATAATAATAATAATAAATCCACTAAGTATTTATTCTTTGTTTAAATAAATAATCATTTACCACCATAAGACTTTTATTTGCCAGATTAACCTGTTTTATTCCAACTATTTTGTGCCTAACCAGCAATTTTCTGTATTTTCTTCAGTAAAAATCCGCTCTTGTTGCACTTGGCTGCTTCTGACAAACAGATGATGATTTGTGTCTTTGAAGCTGCCCTTTGAGACTCGTTGTGACACAGAAGGAAGCTGTTAAAAAGACAGAAAAGACTTAGGAAAGTGTGAATAAAGATTGAGTGTAAAAAAAAGGCTAAACAACCAAAATTCAGCTGCTTCATCCAAATGAGCATGAATGAGTAAAATTTCATCCTCTGCTCTCTGAAGTATTCAGACATCAAGACAGGTTTATGTGGAGAGAATGGATTGCAATAAGAGCACTCTAAGTGTATTTTCACATTTCAAAACATCCTTCAATTTCCCTCTTTCCCTGTTCTCAGTGTCTCTCTCATTTTCATCCCCAAGTGTCCATTCATGATTTTTTTTCCTCAGTGTTCTCATGATCATCCCTTTGCTTGGGTTGGCTGCTCCCTGAACTCCCCCAGCTTAATGAACTTCTTTCTTTACTATCAACCTGTCTTCCTCCAACCCAATTCCCATCTCTCTAATCTACTTTCTTTTTAAATATTTGAGCAACATCACAAAATATATAAGTAGTTACAATTTCAGAGCACCATCTTTGCTGTTTTTCTTTTTCTATTAAAAAACAACAAATATGTCAGAGGGTGCCTTTAAATGTTGTCATCCTCTGCAGTTGTGCAAAAATGCTCTTTTTTTTCACGTGCATGTGCACTGACAACATATAATAAAGTTTCTTTATTAGCCTCAAACATATTATGTTGACAACTTGCATTTTTTATTTAATTTTTTTGCATAATCATACACGTTTTTTTGGTATTTACAAAAACTCCCCACAGCATTTTTCAGAAGATCATTTTTATTTTAAATTAAAGCATAACAGACAGTACTGCTATGTTGTAACAAGATTCAAATTAAACTGTCCACTTCTATCAATTATACCATCTTTACTCACAGCTCAGCCAGAGCCACAGAGTCGACAGTGGCGTCATCAAACCATAATTTTACTTATTTTCAGTCACTCCATGTTTTTTATTTCCTTATTAACGAATCATAGAACCTCTTCACAGTTTGTGAACCATTGTTGTGTAAAAGATGAAATGTCCATGATGCACATTTTAAAGCGAGACATTTAAAGAATAAGACCAAAGGTTGTCAGCACTTGTAAATCTAACTGAAGCCTGTTGGTTTTAGCTTATCTCTTTATTCAATAGTTTGGCTACAACATAACTCTGTTAATCCTAATGATGGGTTTATAATTTTATGCCTTGTTTATTTTTTAAAAAGCACTTTGACTCTAATAGTTTAATAATTTAATGTTATCTTGAGGATCTATCAGCTTATGTGGAATATCAATTAAGTAAAAAAAATGAAATCTACATTAAAACCGTTGTATAATGGGCTTCTTTAAAGCTCAGTTATATGTTGTGACTAATTTGCAAATACATTTATTATAGCCTATTGCAAAATATATACAAGTTTTATTTTCATTCTTTATTGTTGACTAAATATGAGAAACACTTGAATGGCCCTCGGTGGCATTTTAAAGGCACAATATGCATAGACGAATAGCAGAAGTGTAAAACATGGCCTTTCATTTCACTCTAAGGTAATATAATTACTATTTTGAACTAGAGATCTCATTTGGGGCATCACTTGTAGAGTCTAATCTGATTATAAGATGGTTTTACTGTTCACCTTTTGGACTTTAATAAGTTCACATTTATCTTGTGCCCCTCCTATAGATAAAAAAAATCTATTACTTTACTTGACACCAGTTTTACCAGGGGAGCCTGTTTGGCCTTAAGAGCCTCTTATGTGGAATCAAACGGTCGGGGTGGAGTGTCATTGATGATAATCAGAGCTCTCCCTCAGTTTCCGGTGGCTTGAGAATGAAGTGTGAGATTTGATGACTGCTTTAATCACCTGACTCTTGAACTCGAAAGCTTTTGGTTTTAGTGTCTCATCAAAATTTGCACTTAAATGTGATAGAATATCCTCTCTTAATCATTTTCTTTCTTTTAATTTGATTTAATTGTGTCATTGTCTTTTACGTCAATGTTTTCTTTACGGAATTAATCACCCTGAGTGTGTATTAATTGCACAATATTGCCATAAAGATGCACAGATTTTATCTATATGTGTGTAAAGTCGACACAGCAAACAGCAAGAAGACACTGCCGCAATCAGTTGGAGACAAACAGAGTTTTATGAGGACCAGGGGGCTAAAAGTGTGACAGGAAAATCAAAGACTCCAGTTCTTTTGAGTTCACTTTGCTTGTCTTGTCGTATTCAGGATTCCTCTGGGAGAAGCTTGCCGCTGAGTGTCGGAGGAGGAAGTCACTCTCTTTCAACACCTGAGTGGGCGGTAAGTACGAGTGTGTGCCAGTGTATGTGATATTGTGTGTGGATCTTTTGTAGTGGCGCTACAGTGTGATTTTTGACAGTAATAATGTGGGGCCTTCACAAATTGACAGACAGGGACTGAGAGATTGAGAACAAAAATGGGAAACAAAAGCTGGAAGAAAATGAGACCAATAGAGGCTGAAAGAAAAATGGAGTCACATAAAAAAGCAACGAGTGAGAAACTCAGATTTGTGCATCCAAAGATGCTTTTTGCATCTCAGTCATTCTGTTTGTTTGCTTTTTTTTTCTTTAGACTTTTGTTTTTGTCAATTCTTTGGGTGGTTTCCTTCTGTCAGTCCATGGCTAATGTTGTTTAACACACTGCCATTCAAAAAAGTCTATTGGTTACCTTCAACCTGCGCTTGCAGATGGTTATCTGTACAATTTTAAATGGATTACAAAGCAATTGTACTGGTTTTGAATCGTTACCAATAACCAGTGAAATCTATCAGAAAACATTTCATTTAATTTCCTATGTGAGAAAAGTCTGAATGGTTTGACATTCCCTTGTCTGCTAACATCAAGGTGGTGAAGTCTGATGGGTAATTCTGCACAATGGCACCATTGACTTGACTGAGATAAATAGAGGAGCTAGTGAAGGCAATAGAATAACTTCACCATAACAATGGCTGCTATCCATCAGCAACGCAGCCCAATTGCATGTTTGTATGAAAAAATCCATCACAAAGGGACAGTTGTGAGTGGCTCTCCTCCCATGAACATATCCCCCGGGATCTAAATGGTTCACCTGCAGCTCTAAGAAAGACACATGTCTGAGTCGGAGATGATTGGATTCATCCAATTTGCTGTAGCTTCATTTTAATCATGTTACAAGATGGTGTCAGTTGTAGCGACTATAAAGGTTATGGTTTAGTTTCTTGTAACACTCTTAGGCTTTTATCTGAACAAATATGACCATACTGTTGGGTCACCATGTCATACATGTCAAGTTGTATGTACTGTCCCTAAATTACACAGATTTCCCCCATTTTGCAGATATATGGTTGTATAGGGCAACCTCACTGATTTTTTTTAAAACTCAACTTTAGATTTATTTTATGCCTCAGAGCCTGTATAAATAAAAACAATAAATAAAAAGAGATACCCATATCCAGCCCTACTTTCCTTATAAATAAGTTCCCCACCTCTCCACGTCCTCCTTTCCCTGCTCCTCTATGCTGCAGTCTCTGCACTCAATTTATTAAATAAAAATACTAGAAATAAGGATTTCCATCCCAAACTAAAAAGCTGTGTTAAATTGTATCATTTAAATGTTGTTTAATATAGCATATATAATATACATTTTATTACTAAAAAATATTGGTTTACAAAGCATACATATTCATTTATATTAATTAAAATGTTACTTGCTATAAACAGACCTACAGTATTTTCCTAGACAATATTATAATTGGGACAGATCAGTGCAGTGACAAGCGTTAGCAGAGTTAAGATTCTAGCGGATCTTAGCGGATTAGTGGTTAGTGAAGCTAATTTTTGTTTAGCTGAGCCCTCCACTGTGAAACTGTTTATTTTTTTTTTTCAGTTTAACTTGAAATGACTTCATGGAAAATTCAATATTAGCTTTATAATACTTTAAGTGGAAAGAGATAAGTTTTATATGACTAATGTTGCCAGGGTTTCAAGTGGATGCCAGCTTGTTTTCACTGGAGAAAGAGCCAAAAAGTCGTGAATTTTTTTTTTTTTTGTGTGTGTATGTGTGAGTGTGTGTGTGTGTGTGTGTGTGTACTGGACTCTTGGGTTTGTTTTTTTGGAGAAGGTTTCTGTCTGTGTTGTAAAAGGCTTTGGAGAGCTTCTAATGAGTTCTGATCATGTTAGACATGCATTCTAAAAGGAGAATGTGTTCACTGCAGTATTATCACACACAAACATAAATGGATACTGAACCCTGCATGTGTGTTGTGCATTTAGGCAACTCTGAAATGCATCTAAAAAAAGGTAATATCGAAGGGGTTTATATCCCTACAAATCCCCCCTATCCCCTGGCCCTGTCTGCTCATCTCTCTTACCAACCTGCTTCTTCAAACAGCATGTATCTCCAACGCTGTCGATTTCTATCTGTGCTCACTTTGCCTTGTCTCTTCTCTCGCTTGTCCATCTTACTTCTTCTCTCCAGCCTCTTTTCCATCTCTCTGCCTTTATTCTCCTCCCATTATCACTCTGCTCCTCTCATCTCAAAATATTCCAAGCTGTTGGAGTCATTTTTAAGAACAGCAAACAATTTTGGGGGTTTCTCCAAGTTGTGGCTGACGCTCCTGATTTCATCTGTTTCACTAAATACCGGTGCCCAAAGTAATTAAAATGCAGCAGAAACAAGTGAAAGTCCTTGAACCCCCCGCCCCTCTCAGTGCTCTTCTCTCCCTGTTGCCATGGTGCTCCAGGCTTCCAGTACAACGTGTGGTAAGCCACCTGCTGCTGTGTTCCATCACACAGCAAGAGACGCTGCTTTTGTCCTCAGTTTCACTCTGAAATCCTCCATCTAATGCTGATGGGGAAATGTGGCATATCACAATATCTCACTTGCATTTGAACTTCAAATTCATGCTAAGAACCTCATTAAAGGACAGACGACATATCTGTACAGTCAACACACACGTTCTGTTAAGTAAATGCTTCCCTGAGTTCAAACTTTTTACTAGATTTGTATCAAACCAGCTTTGCCACTGAGTTTCAACCGCACAAAAACATTTGTGCAGTTGTGATTGTAACGTTCTATTTCCATAAAACCCTGCATAGAAGCACGACAGGTGGGAATCTTTAGGCATGTTGCGATTTGATTACAATTTAGAAAGCTGCAATTTCATTGAGATACATTCCCAATCAAGGAAAATCTCGAGCTCAATTTCTCAGACCTAAAAAAAAAATTACTCTACACTGCAAACTGTTTTCATTTGAGCAAGATTACAAGAATAAAATCAACCAAAGTAATCAAAATGGTGATTTTGTTGAAAAGTATATCCATCACGCATCACCTGTTAGAGCTATCTTACCTGATTTCTTCTGATTTTACAGCTTTGTTTGGGAGTTTTTTTAAAGTGCGGGAACAACTGTGATGATTATGTTCTATTGTTGCTTCAAAGGCCACATTATAGGTAGTATCTCACTGGGTTGTGACTGTTTGAGAGTAACAAGTGAGTAAAACTTGTGAAGAAATAGGCCCATTTTTAGTCTCACTGAATTCTGAGTGTTTGCCACCAAGTGACCAACAAGCCTTGTGGCTGTGTTTTGCACGATCAGGTTTTGAAAATAACAACCTATTTTGTGTTCAAGACCGAGAAAACTGTATTCTAAGCTGTACACATTCTGTTGCTGCTGATTTGTAACCCTTCTGGGGACTGCTGGAGAAACGCTGTCACCAACAGCTACAAGCCTGGCGAGAAATAGCGATGGAAGCAACAAGATTTTCCTCCATCATTGGGTGGAAACATGAACACGGATCACATTTAGTGTTGGTCTTGTGAATACCAATTTTCCATTTGACTTCATAGAATCGAAAGTATTTGCAAACACCGGCCGACAATGCAGAAGGTTCAGTTTTGAAATCTATAAATCAAACCAGAATCATTCATGTCTGCATTGCGACGTATTAAATAAAACTCCAACAGAATAGACTTTGTTCCTGTTCTTTTTCTACATTTATAGCAACACAAAGGAAAAAAAAAAAAAAGAACTGTGGTCCGCCTGGCATTGCTACAATACAAACAAGGTACATGCTACAGATTTAGGTAAATATTAGCAGTTTATCTCTCCTGTTTCACATCCCACTCTTCACTTCTGCTCCGTGCTCATCCAATGAGCACATCTATGCTTACGTGAACTGATGACTTTGCAAAGGTAGCACCACTAATGAGCTGACATCAGCAATCCATCAGCATACAGCCACATAAGGGATCTGCTTCTAATACCCACAAGATAAAACACACAGCCATTTACCTCATGACTTACTTTGACCTTAGCAGATCAGTCTTAAAACACCTACAAAGCACAATGACTCATCGCACCATCCAAAGCAGCATATGATTAACATCAATTCTGCAGGTGTCGACTGTGAATGTCAGCGATGAGCAAGGCTTATAACTCGCTCAGCTCGAGATGTGTTTTCTACAGTTCTTAGTTAGATTAGAAATTTGTGGCCAAGCCTGCTTTTTGTGGTACTTTTTATAAAGATTTTGGCCTCGTGATCAGGGACTGGGTACAGTTCTACATTCTGCCAAGGGTCTTCATGTTTTTCACAAAGCCTGGAATGTCCACATAAAGCTTCACTTTGCAGCGTTTAATTGAAAGCAGTGAGCGAACTCTCCTGCGAGTCCCTTCAGTAGTCTGTGGGGGGTCCATTAATTCAGAGCAGTCTGTTTTTCATTGCCGACTGAATCTACTGAGAAAAACTTAAGAGTACTAAAACTATTCCGTCCATATTTCATATTCTGTCTTTATTTTTCATATTAATGTTTCTGTCTTCTTTTCTAATTTGCACGTTCTACTTCCAATGACACACATGAACTAGTGATAAACAAAAAAACATGCTTTATAATTTAGCTCCTTCAGAGTTGCCGTTGCTCGCCTTCATGACGCCATCATGAGGCAATCACCTGCAACGGTTTTTTCAGCAGTCTTGGAGAAGTTCTGCAATTCTTGGATCCTTGAAAAATGAATGATAGTCAACTAAACTCGAGCAAGATGAGATGACGTGTCACTGTAGAACGCTGTGGTTGTGATATACTGTATGACTTGTCCCAAAATACAGAGTTTTTACAAATCTGTTGTCTAGATGAGTCTAGAGCAGCTGTTTTTTTTTGAGATGTCTGAAAATAGAACGCCGCGAAGCTTTAATGGAAATGCGTACCTGACAAGATTAATGTTAGCGCGTTTTTGAACTTATCATGACCCATATTTTACATGTTTATGTGGATTCTTTTGAGTATTTCAGAAAATCCTCCCGTTTTAAGAGGATGCTTTTAAAAAGAGCTCAGGAATGCTATAAAAAAATGGAGAGACGAATCGGTTAAGATTGGAAACTCCAATTCCATAAATTCTTTAACTACCTCAGTGACCTCCAGCTTCTTCAAGAGCCAAACCTGCTTCCTTTTTATTGTATCATCACTTGCTAAGCAGTGGAGTCTTTGCCTGTTTGATAACTTAATAAGGTAATTGAATTATTACCTGAACAAATTGTCAGAGGAATATGTTGAAATTAGTTTATTATTGTAAACAAATGAGAACGGTACTTAAACGAAAGGGCGCTTTTGTAAAACATTTACACTCCACACAGGAATCTCTTTTAGTTTTGCCTTTTTAAACTTCTCTTCTCGTATTAAGCTAAGCAATTATCTAGACACTGACTCCATCAGCCAAGCAGCTGCAGCCCCTCTGCTGCTAACGGAGCTGCAGTGAAACGCATTTGTTTGGAGAAATAAGATGCCATACCCATCCCCTTTGAGCAGCAATGTAAATGAGAGCTCATTTAATCACATTGTTTTTAGCTGGGAGGTGTGTGCGGGTGGTTTGATATCAGCCAATTTGACAACGGGTCAAAGGTTGATGCTGTACAAAGACCTAGCTGTCTCATTCTGGTCAGTGTGGCCCCTGTGGTCTCATGTTTTATTCATCATGCCCATGGTTTACCTCTTACTTTCCCCTGTTCAAATTAGAGTAATTCCAACCAGTTCTTCTGTTTGCCTTGTTTCAATCCAAACACTTATTTATCATTAAATTGTGTGGTTAAGCTTGACAATAAGTTGGCCAAAAATAACACATTTTCATGCTTGAAAAAATAGTTGATTTCGTATTTAGAAAAAAAAAAATCAAATAAAGCACCTCACACAAGTATCTCTATTCAAAAAAATCCTTGACTAAGAAGGCATTTTACAGCAGGAAAGTGTTCCCTCTTCGACCAAAAAAAAAACATTTTATAGTGCTTTCTCATGTGTGCTCCCCGCAATCTATGGCACAAATCAAATATCTGCCTTCCTGCACGCTTATTCGCTCTCTCAGCCTCTCATCTCCATGTTTTCCTCCTCTGTTAAACATGTAAGGATGGTTTTATATGGAGGACATGCTTCTTTGGTACAGAGCACACAGTGGTTTCTTTAGCAAAGCCAGTGTTGTGTACAGTTTTATTTTCCTGACAGGCACAGAGAGGTCCCTTGGCACATACAGTTTGACTCCAGTTAGACTGCAAAACTCGCTCGAAGTAGTTTTGGCTGTAACTTTATTTTATTTTTTTTAGCTCAGGTCATGCCATAGTGCTTTTTTTCTCTTATTTGTGCTTCAAGTCTTTTGTTGAGTCTTTTCTGCTGTGCTGTTTGATTGCTGAATGGAACATTTTTGTGTAGATTCAAGCACGGTTATCGTTAAAATGGAAAACTACAAAAAGCACCTCTCACCTGTGGTTTACAGGCTTGTATTATTTCTGCTCGTGCAGATTTACCACATTTTCTTTTCTTTTTTTTTTGTTGTATACCTTTTGTTTTTTATTTTATTTTTCAGCAAGTTTTTTTATGCTAGGTACAGCCGCCATGGTTTTGGGTCTACGCCTTCAATGACATGTACATCGATTTAATTATAATAAACAGGTAGGGGAGCTTGCCAGTGACTAATCTTAGTCAGCTTGATTAATGGTGTTTGTGCAGCCAGAGTCTGAAATTAGCCAAAGACATAGAAGAGTGCTTCTCGGTGCATGTGGGCATGTATACGTGTTTTGTTTCCTATAAATGTTGCGTTTCAGAAAATGGCTGCCCTCTAGTTAAGGGAACAGGGTCAGCTCCCCTCCCCAATCACCATACAATTTGTGTGCATCACTGATCTCTGAAAACAGTTCATGAATTCTCATTAGTCACTATGATAATTATGTACATTCATTACCAAAGAAAAATACCACTGTAGTTGCCCCAGAGCTCGGAGCAGCAGTTATTGATTAGAATCTGTATTTTCTGTCACACTGAAGGCAAACCTTTGATATTGTTCTAGATGAGTAAATTTCTTCTCTTTGTTGGTCCCTCTGAGTGGAAACAGAAATCAAGTTTGAAATAAATCCTAATACCATCTAATTTAATTCCATAATAATTCATTTCAATCCAGTTTAAGAGATTTGCAAAGAAATGTATTGAAATATTTACTCTCTTTGGCCCTTTGAAGGTATTATGGTTGCCTTCAAAGGGCCAGTTGTAATTAATTTTGATATTTATTGTTTAACTTTAACTAAACATAAAACATCACATTTCCTCATTTCATAGCTGAGCACCACTAACAAACAATAACTGAGCTCTACGTGGTATTTCCTGCATATAAACAGTGTTTTAACATGTCCTCTTATAAACACTGAAACATACTACATGTATGACTGACTACATGTGAAATAAGTACTATTACAAGTTAAAGTAAGAAAGTTTCAGTCACTTTGTTGTGACCAGCTGTTGTCTTGAAATCTGAACTCTCCCACTTTTTGATGGAATTTTTCCCACTGGAGGGGTGTTCCAGTTTAAATTTAGGATTTGTAATTGGAAAATTCCCATCTCATAATACAACTGAGCTGCAGTAAACGTAGCCTGTAAAAATGGAGATTTTACATGACATGTTTTTTTGGCTACTTTTGAATCCTGTACATCTCTATCTAGTGGTGGGATGCCGTCATTTCACGGGTAAAATAATCCACATATAGGCATTATGAGCACATGCTGTAAAGCAGCATACACTTATGTTAAGACATTAATACATTTTTAAAGCTCTCAGGGGTCACATAAAAGGCTGTGGCGGGCCACGTTTGGCCCGCGGTCATGTGTACTCATGGACAATAGTAAAAAGAAAAAAAAAAACATCAGAAATCCTCAGAACCAGACTAAACACATTTTGTGCAGGAAAAAAGAAAAGAAAAGAAGACATCAAGTCACTGACTGCAGCAATTGAGTATAAACAAGTTGGAATGTAAAAACATCATGGGAGACCTCACAAACATTTTATCCACCATATCTAGGAAGTCTGATGACAAAAGCTGCTGGGCTTTTTAGGCACTTCTCGCTCTATTTTTTTTCTTTACTGTAGTTCACTCCATTACATTGTCCTTACAGTGTATTTATTTATTTATTTATTTATTTATTTATTTATTTATTTATTTATTTATTTATTTATTTATTTATTTATTTATTTTACTTTGATCTCCTGTATAAGTGCTGTGTAAAATATGTTTACTTTAGTTGGGTGAGAAGGTAAAAGAAATAATCCAAGCATGTCAACATATGTATATTTTAAGCTATAAAAACACCCAGTATCTTCAGTTTTAGGAAAGATTGCAGAAACTCAATTCTGCTGCACATATTATGCCCATTTTACCACAACTAATATTAGGGGATTGTTTTGTTTGTCATAATTGACATGATTGGTAAATGATACTTCTTTGCATTTTGTTAATAAAACTAAATCAGAATCTGATTTAATTATTTTGAAATGGAAATATGATCTAATGAATTGGACTGAATGAAATTGAATTTCCACTGAAGTAAAAGTACATTTATTCACACAAGGAAACACATGTTATTGAATTTGGCTGAATTAAATGTCATTTATTTGAGTTGTACCAGTATGAACTTGAAGTGAACAAAATGACTACCCGCTATTGGATAATGAAAGTAACCATGGACCCTCTGTTTATTTCACGATGAAAAACATGTGATCATGTAATCTCCTGTGTGTCTGTATACATGTTTTTTTTACCTGGTGTGGATGGTTTTAGACCATTTTCCTGGTACACACAGCTTTGTGAGAACCCACTCTTCCTTAAGGGCTAAGGGTTAGGCTAGAGAGATGACTGGAAAATGAATGGAAGTCAATGCAAACCCCTTGACAAGTTTTCATAAAAATCTCTGGAAGTTATCCCTGAATATACAATTACACTATCTACTACCTAAATAAAATGCAGTCTGAAAACATATAATCAATATGGCAAACTAATATGGATGCAGTTAGCACCACAACACAATGTCCTGGTTGAGCGTCTTTGAATGTAACTGCATGTATAGCAGTAACATCAATGTGTGCTTAATAAATACACTCCTGCTTTGTTGAATGGCTGCACATGTGCTTATGCTCAGCAATCTGCATACATCTGTGCCATTTCTGAGCACTTTTAGTAACACTCATATTATCCTCCCAGGGCAGTTACTGAAGGAAGAAAGTCAAAGAGAGGACAATGCATCCCCTCTGCTTGTCCAACGCACAGATAGGGAGATGCTGTACGCCAGGCTAATGTAAGCCCTCAAGACATACTCACCATTTTCCCCTAATGTTCCACCTATTAGTTATTAATGGAAAAGCTGCATACACTGAAAGTGAGCTAGTGTGTCTTGAGATAGGCTTTGTGTGTCCTAGCTCTGGCTGTGTTTTCTGTTTTGTAAAGCAGGATGAACAGATGATATCACCAGTCCTCATCTGTCACGCTATACACCCCTGAAAACATGCCGAGGTCAAGTTCACCTTCACCTGTCTCTCTCAGATGCTACATGATGCATACTTTATTTTCTACACAACATGTAAAGCCTTCCATTCAAGTAACACCTCTGTCTCCTCTGCAGTGTCTCTTTGCTTTTGTGTCTCCCGTTAAAAAAAAAAAAAAAGAAAAGAGAAAAAGGAAATAGTCCTGCAGAGCCAGAAAGATTACAGCTATGTTGCTTATTCATGCAGAGCGGTCCTTTTGTTTTCTCATCCCAAAAGCACTTCACCTCTGTACAATCATGCGAATGTCGGTCAGTCTCCTCCATATCTCATCGCTGCCCTCTGTCCAATCTCTCACCGACTGCCCCCCTCCCCAAGCCCTTCTTTGCTTATCTGCAGAGCTCACACCTGTGGCAGGGTGGTCACTCTTTCCAACTCTTGCCAGAGGCCACAGACAGGATGCCTGCAGATAACCTTTAAATCCAAGAAAAGGGAATAGAGTAGGAGGGAGAAAGCTCTCCACCCCTCTTCCAGAGATTCCGGGGCCTGCTGAAAGGCAGCCAAGCTGAGAATATGACTAGACTTAACTTCATCCCTGAAGCACGGGCCTTGGGCCAACCCAGCAGTGTGACCTAAAATAAAGTGACTAGACCATCTCATCTGGCAGTTTGTTGGCAATGGTAACTTCAGGAGCTTTGTTCATTAAGGTCAAGTTGTGAAGTTTGAAATGTGCATTTGCCTTGGTCTTTAGTCCCCATTGGTTTATGTGTGCAATAAATGATAGTTAACTTCATGACACAAACTTTTTGGTTTATATCTGGCTCCATATGAGGCGAAAAATAAGAGTAAAAGTTCAGATATGGAAAGAAAAATCATTGTTTTCTTATCTTTGGGTTTGAAATCCCTTTTGTCTTTGGAAATACACGTAGACCGTAATAAATTTGAACCTCTGACAACAGCCCCTGGGTGAAACGTCCAATAGAAACAACATCCCAGTGTGTTTACTTCCTCCACCTCTCAATTCCGTGTCATTACTCATCCTGCTCAGTGTGTGCCTGCCAGTCTCTACACCTCCAAAAAAATGCAGATGGTTGTGGAATTTCAACCGGTGATTTATCAAGCCCATCAGAAACTTTCTTGCGCTGCTGTTAGTTAATTTTGAGACAAATTGATCCGAGCATAATCATATTTTACTGTAGATGGAATAAACATCACATTTCTATAAATAAACAGCATTTTATCTGTTGCTAAATATCTCTGTCAGCTGTGTAACTGAAACAGAGGATGGAGTTTATGGTGTCTGCATTTAAAGTACAGAAAACTCTCATAATGTATTAGTAATGTATGGAAAAGCTGTATGTAATGAAAAAAACATCAAGTTCACAATATCTAAACCACCTCCAGCGTCAGTCATAAAAATGACTCGTACCTGAACTTGGCAGCAATTGGAGCGTGGTGGAGGAAAGTTTATAAGGGGCATCCAGCTCTTATTTAAACTACAGTTACAATGTGTAACCTTCATTTTATTCACAAAGGCCTCACTCTAATGGGTTTTACAAGCACACGGTACTGAAGCAAAGCTTAATCCATCAGCTCCTTGCTATGACTCGAACACACCAAAGGAAGGGGATTTGAAAATAGTTGTCTAAAACTGGGCCAATTCTCAGGAGCCCCCCAGCATCTCAGTCCTAGGCAGAAACAGAGGCCAGTTTCTTTCACTGTACCTGTTGAAGGGCTTGTAACACACTATTTTGCCCTGAAACAGAGTCACTGAACTGAAGCCAGTGGCAACGACAACGTTATCATCGAAACCAGATTTAATGAAATCCTCTCAACAGACTCAGTTTTCAGGTAGTCCCAAACTCAAAGTATTCATAGAGGCACAGATTTGACAGCTGCTGTATTTGTCCTGCCCATAACAAGATCTGGCACAGAAACTGTTTCTCAAATAGCCTCAAATGTCATTACCCACCAAAGAGCCCGACCCTCAAAGTAATGTCCTGCAGATGAACTGCAGAAAGCTGCAGGTTGAACCCAGCTATGTTACATCCACCTTTTCTCATGTGGATTATTTAAATACAAAGTGACAACTTTTTAATGTTTAACTTAATGTTTGACAGTGCCACATGTCTGCAAAACAAATTATTTATTGTACACCAGTGTGATAATTTCAGTCAAATTTCTATTTTTTTCTTTTTTACATTTCTTAATATTTTGGCAGTGGAAGCTCAATCAGATGGAAGAAAATCTGCTAATATATTTGAATTCTCAAATAATTAATTTGCAATAGACTATGTCTAGTTGGGCAAATGGTCCCACAATGTTCCAACTTTCTGAAAAGAAAACTTTCTTTGCTAAACTCAAATGTATTGGATCGGTTTTTACATGGACTGGTTACATTATTTGAAAGAGAACAGAGACAGCAAAAGCCCAAAGCAATCTCAAAACTACAAACAGACGGTGGTTGTCAACCTGCGGTGGCTGCTGTTAATGGGCACACTCCTGCATTGTCGGGGCTGTTGGTTAATATTAATGAAAGGCACATGGTATACAAAAGGCCATATTTATTCTCATACCTGCTCAGTGAACCAGACAACTAGAGATGAGCCTCCATCAATATCCCTTTACCCCACCCACGGAGCTACGCTCTCTTCTTATTGGGTGTTAACGATGTTTACAGCTGCGCCCGTGGCAGCATACCTCTTCTTTGGATGGTGGCCATCGCTCATGATGGTGCTGGCCCACAGGCCAGGACGCAACTGGCAAGCCAAACTAGTCGGCATCTGTTGGGGGTCGGCCGGGCCGTGGCTCTGAAGAGGCCGGCTGCCTACAGCGATTTATTACTGGACACAAGTCGTTTCTTTTTCTCAACACCTTCTCTCCCACCCAAGAAGTCTATTCTACAGGCTGAGTGCAGGCTTAATCAGAGCTGACATGCTGAATGTCCTTGGGTGGCCTGACGTAGCCATCACAGGTGCATGCATGTGTGTGTATGTGTGTGTGTGTTCTCTGGCTGCATATAATGAGAGATGCATTTTTCATATCCTTGTGAAAGGTTATGATAAATTATTTGAGTGGTTCTAAATTACAGGAAGTTAAATGATAGAAAATGTATCAAGTGAGAGATTATGTTTAAGCTCATCTGTTAACAAATTATGTATGTACTTGTTTTAGATCTTGAAACTACATACAGTACATATATTGGGCAATAGAAGTAAGTACAGCATTTGTGCAATAGCTCTTGAATCTCGAAACATACAAAGATGCATGTCTTCAAAATTGTAACTTCTCTAAACAACAAGAACATTTAACTATAATTGCCAAGAACAAATACTTTCAACAGGTTACTTAAGGCTTTAAATAACAGAAGACTTTTATTTTGTCTCTCTGCAAAAACATTGATATTGAAGGCTTCAGTTTAGACCAGGTTTCTGCTTGTCTTCATTTTTAGTTACTTGCTTACCAGTGAAATTCCAGATTAGTTATATTTATCAAACTCTTTTATTGAGATCAAGACTCCATATTTTTTATAGTCTTTAAATTGTTGAAGCTTCAGTAGCTCCAGCCTCTCAACACTACATTTCAAACAATATCCTACTAGAGTTTTTACAAGGTTTGTGACCAGATTCCAGGTGTTTTAACAGATGTGACTGTCTTTTGCTTTTATTATAGAAAGAAATGATGTTTACCTTATGTTGCTTTTTAGCCTGTATACACTACACTGTTTAATTTGTGGTATTGCATGCTTGTCTGTTTTGTGGATCTCCTATAAAAAAAAGCATGTAAACCCAATAATGAAGGTGATATTGAACTCTTGGGAAACATGTTAGCAACTGTCTGCCTCATTTTGTGAAAGAAATGGATGATATGTGAATTCAGAGCGTGGGCTGGATTGTGCTTCATGCTTTAGCTGGTAAGACATGAGTATCTTACAGACACACTGGCTAGTAAAATGAAGATTGTAGGCCGTTTTAGGAATTGGCTAAAGGGCCAAGGACATCTGGAATATATCCAGGTTGAGATGACTATGCTCGCCAATCACCTGCAGCAAGATGTGAAAGTTAGATGGAACATCACTGTCAACATGATTCAAAGCCTTCTGGATAAAAAGCTCTCCTTAGAGCCTATGCAGTTGATAAAAACCACTTAACTACATTGACAATGAGGGTAGTGGGTGCTAAAAATGCAACTGCAGCTGATGTCATGCCTGTAATAGAGGTTCTTTAAAGCATTCTTTATGACGAGCACAGAACTCACCAAGAAACAGATAATTCTCCTGAAAGCTTACGTATAGGTGGTTACTCAATGTCAAATTGCAACAATGCTCTTCCACTGCTGGCTATTATTAATCATTATTTATTAATGCTTTGTACAGTAAACATCTTACATCTCCGAATCAGATAAAGTTGGGACAGGGGCCATCCACATGAGAATAATTTCTTGAGAACATTCTTTAGCCTTGTGTTTACATGGAAATAGCTATTTGGGAACCTGAAAACTATAAAAAAAAATAATAAAATAAAATGTTGAAATGCCACCTTTGCAGTTTTGTGTGGACAACCAAAACACAAACCTTTGAAAATGATGATGTCATAGCTTCACTTCTAGCATAATCTACAACCTGAGCAAATAAAACAAAAGTGACTAATTAAAAGATATTAGTGTAGTTTCAGAAAATTATTAGCCTCATCTACATGCGATTTACACAAATATGAACCATTCAGTGATGCAATATTTTGATCACTGTGGCATTAATAGAGCCCAGGCCTGGATGGTTTCCAGTTGGATGACATTAAGATATAATCAGATGCTGTCTTTAAAATCTCCAATGATGTACAACTCTACTGTGATGCTGTTTTATCCAGGGTTCACCTCTCCTCTTGCCTGGTTACAGCTGTTAAAGTCTATGTTTTTACCAATGTGAATAGAAATGCTCAGACAGTGTACAACATATCACAGACATGGAACTTAAACCTAATAGTCATTAAAAGAAGCTCTGTTTTGTATGGTGAGGTTATGAGGATGATTTCAGTGCAATAACAGCTCAAGAGGCTGACTGACTCTTAGTCTGTTGGTGGAGCAGTGGATATTTTTGCCTTATAGTATCTCGTTGAACAGACTGTGGATGAGATGGGTATTGACTTGCATTATGCTTTAGTGTTCTCCCAGACATCTCAGCAGTATTACTGCTTCTCAGTGAGTCAGTACCTCGGGCTCGAGACTTTATTTTTCTTTTACTTGCAGCTCCCTTCTTAGTATTGCTGCGTATCTCAACATTAAAAACAGTCCCGTTGTAATCTTTAGAATTTATTTAACAGAAAATAAATAATTGTAATAATAAAAACCAGTTTAATTACTTCCCAAACAGTGGTACAAAGTTTAGCTTTCAGAGATAATAATAGCTTACCTTCAATAAAATTTATTTAATCTTTAAAAAAGTTGCAAAACTTACTTTTGGTAGATCATTATACAAGATAAAACTGTTAAATTCCTGGACTGATACAGGCATCTGTGTGAATTCCTAACTCAACCATAAATTCCTGAGGTTTTATTTTTAGATATTGCCTGCTGGCTGGGCCGGATCTACAATATGGGCAATCTGGGCACGTGCCCAGGGGCCCTTGGGCAAAGAGGGGCCCTCTGCTGGC
>JAUBOC010000063.1:7997467-8008288 GCA_032275365.1 Anablepsoides cearensis
ACAAAAGTTGAGCGCGTTTTAGCACATATTTAGTCAATGAAATGTACACACAACAGTTTATATTTAATCACTTATTCTTTGAACTTTTAGGGGAAGCTGAGCTTCCCTTGCAGTCTTAGAGAAATCGCCACTGTGTCAAGTTGTACAGGCTGTCCAAAAATTACATGGCTTTTCTCTCATTTTAGAGGTACACGGTTGTAAATGTCTGAACGGGTTGACATGGGCCATCAGTATTAAGCAACAAGTTAGGTATTTCAGCATTATAAAAGTCAAAGCATCTATAAAGTTTTGGTGTTTGTGACTTGGGCACTGTTGCATCATCGCCTGGTCAGAGTTATTGATGTCATCATGAGTTTTACATAAATAAAATAATATTCAATTTGTTGAAACATTAGGAATTCAATCCAACCTACAGTAAAGCTTTAGGTCTTTTTTTAATATACAAATTTTATTTTTGTCTTTAGAAAAACTTCATAAAAGTTGGTGCAAGATATATAGTGTTTCTGTACATCTTTGTGTTATGTCAAAATGCAGCAGAAATGTAGAGAAACTGTGTTCTTTGCACTATTATGACATGATAAATGCATTTATGCTCATCATTGTTTCATGAATCGATCCCAACCTTTGTGGGTTAACTCTGCTCGCCTATATTATGTTTTCTAAAATGAGCGCAACACAAGAAAAGACAACTCGCCTAACAGGGGTGTTATTATGAGGAGCCTTCTCATTACAGTAGTTTTGTTTTATAATCTGAGAATTTTGAGATTGTTTGTGTTAATGTATTAGTCGGATGCACAGAGCACATGCTTTGCCTTTGGAGAAAGAAAAGTTATTTATACTATATACTTTTTAAATACAAGTAGTTAATTTTGTGTCATGATTCATAAGCATCATAATCTCTTGTCTCGTATCGTCCCTTTATTATAGCACAGAAACTCAGCCATAGATAAATCCCCACATCCTGCTTCCTGAGGCATATTTACACATTTGCACATTCACTTCAGTGGTGAGAAAGCCAACAGGCAAGGCAACTTAAAATAAATTGTTTGTGGGGGAGAAAATAAAACAATATAATAAGGGGAAAAGCAGGCTGATAGTAGAGTCGAGTCAACATATTGGTATGAAACAACATAATGATCAGGAGAGGGACTCTGGGCTTGGCCAGCAACAAGTGCCAGCCAGCTTGTCTGCTGAGCGAGTCAGCACCCAAATGCATTCAAATGATATTCTAGCATCTGTCTTTGAGATTTTCTGGCACAAATCAAGTGCATTAAATATGAGCAGGCCTCTTTCACTTTCTCCTTGGATTAGCAAAATTTTTACCCCTACTTTTCTTCCCTGTAGTCATTTGTGTACACATTTCAATTTGGTGAAGCAAGCCTTTTTTCCAATGAAACAATACTTTCTTTCAAATATACTTTTGTTTTTTGTCCTGGAAGTGTTCCTGCTTCCCCAGCCTCTTCATTTTCTAAAGTGTTTTTATTTAGGGAGACAACAGTGCCTTGGGACATCGTCAGTAAAGCTTGGCGACCAAACGGTTGCTTCTCAATCCTCCCTTTTCTCTGTGTGCCTTTCTCCCTCTTTTGCTAAAATGAATGAAGTTCCTTCCCAGATATCATCACTGCGACTGTCATTGTCACCGCGAGGATGAAGAGGCGTCAGGTTGTGTCTGCAGTTTAAGCTGTTTATTTTGTCTCCGGCTGCTTGTGTGACTTTGGTTTATTGAATTTGAAAGAAGCGAGGCATCTGGTCGACATCTCCGAACAAAATCAAAATTTGTATTCTTAACTGTGAGAAAAGAGCACAGTGGACTTAAAATGAACATGCATTTTCTATTTTTGTCATTTTTCTCGGTGTTTTTACTGCCTGAATCAAGTTCATACCCTTTGTGTGTCCATCATTTTCCTGTTGCGCACACATTCTGGCATGCACATTAATTCACTTCAGACTTTATCCCTGTGGCCTCTCATGCAGCAGTGCAGAACATTCATCTACATTGATCAAGACAGTCTATCTGCCCCACTGTTCGTCCTTTCCTTCTCATGCTGCTTAATGAACTTGCTTGGGCTTAATGCAGCTTAGCAGACCCCCCTGCTCATACCAATGAGCAATCACAGGCACCTCCACCACCAGCGTTTGATGTAGTTACCCCAAGACATGGCCAGGTAGGGTCTTTCACGTCAAGGATCCAGAGCATAAAGGCGGCGTGATTGGCAAACGAATTTTAAAGCCGCTCATTAAGTTTGCATTGATGTGATCGGGGGCAGTTTCGCCTCACTCCATTCTGCAGGATTTCAGCAGATCGTGGAGGGAATGCTTAAGCATGACTCCAACATTGCAACTCCACCTTTCAGTCTGATTGTGTTGTCTAGAGTAGAGTTCTCATCACTTGACAGATTGTGCGTTGTATTTATGAAGAGCAGCTGTCTCCTGCATCTGGGTCCCAATCAAACAAATTTATACATGTAGATGCTTTGCAGCATTCATGCTAAATGACATGATCAAATCTGTGTTTAGAGTCAATACAAACTGCATGATTGGAATATTCAGTTTTTTTTGTTTTCCTGCAAAACTATCATTTGTTTAATTTAGTTAACCTTTATTTAATCGGGCCAATCCCATTGAGATTACAGATCTCTTTTTTCAAGGGAGGCCTGGACCAGAAGGCAGACGCATGCAGGTTTTTGGACTGTGGGAGGAAACCCACGCAAACACAAAGAGAAAGGTTCTAGGTTCCACCCCGACTTGAACAAAGGACCTTCACTGAAACACAAATAAATCCCTATTTGCTGAATGTTACTGGAAAGTATACAGTCCTGTACACCATTTGCTCATGTAGCTAACAATGGCAAGGGTTTTCAAAACATACAAGTGTGGATTTTTAATTTTCGTGTGAGGAACAAGGGAACAGCATCACAATGAAATATGTTTTGTTCTTAATGATCACACGGGTTTGTCAGTTGAAAAAAAAAAAGGTCTTCTATTTTAGAAAAGCACCTGGCAAACCCCACTATGAGTCATGCAGGTGCTTAATGCAGCTCCAAAACAGCAATGGCAAGCTTTTAGTGTGGCTAAATCTGTAGCTTTGTGAGAAAATACCAGTGATTAGTCGCTACATGATGGAGAAAATACTGCATTTACAGGTATAAATAAAGCCACTCCACAATCTCAAAAAGTATTGTTGAGGTGAAAAACAAGTAGATGTTTTTGTGTGAAAAAGTACATTTGTTTCATTTTGTTACGTAAGGAAAGTGTTAACTTTGTTAAAAATACATTTTTTTTGTTTTTGTTGTACAATTTATACTTCTTTAAAAAATTATCTGCTAAAATTGGAATCAAGTTAATTAGTAACAGAACATTATTTGCAAACTGCTTTGATAACTAGATTATTGAATTTCTTACATCAAATTAGGCAGGTAATAAGATTCACATGATAGTTTGACTTATTTTCTCTCCTTTGAAGCTGGACTTTAAGTTGCTATGAGAATAAAACACATTTCAAGTATTATAAGCTGAAATTGCAATCTCTGGCCAAAAATTAAAGTGATCATCTTAATTTAACTAGACTACTGCAACAGGTAAGAACCTTGGAGAAGTGCTGCAGTGATTAATTTATTTCAGCTGACATTTAAACCTAATTAACTTTAACCAATATAGTAAGTAGTTTCTCATTCCTCAAACAACCAAAGATGGTTGATAGGTAACATTCTTACAAGGAAGGTAATGCCAGCACTCACTGAGGGGAAAGAATGTCTCATGGAGTGTGAAACATTGTTATCTGGATAATCATGGATTTGGCGCCAGAGACCAAACCTTAACCCCAGTGACAATCTTTGAAATGTCATTTTTAACCGTGGTCCAACTAGTCATCAGTACCTGAACTTAGATAAAAAGTATATAAAATGTGTGACATTGCATGCATATTACAACCCCAATTCCAATTAAGTTGTGTAAAACATAAGAACAGAATAAGATGATTTGAAAATAATTTTCAATCAATATTCAATTATATAAACTACAAAGACAAGATATTTATTGTTCAAATTTATTTATTTATTAATATTACTTATTTGGAATGTGATGCCTGCAACATGTTCCAAGAAACTCAGACAGGGAAATATTTACCACTGTGTTCCATAAGGCAGGCAGGCCAGTCTAGTGCACACACTCTTTTACTTAGAAGCCGCACTGTTGGAATACATTCAGAATGTGGCTTGGCATTGTCTTGCTGAAATAAGCAGGATGTCCCTGAAAAAGGTCTGGCTTGGATGGCAGCATATGTGGCTCCAAACCCTGCATGTACCTTTCGGCATTAATGGTGCCTTCACAGACGTACAAGTTACCCATGCCATCAATGCAAAGTGATGCAAAATAAATGATCAAGTGAAGTGTTGTAATTTGGTGGAAATGCTTTTTACTTCCACGGGCCCCATTTTTCCTCAAAGATTTATGTTTAGTTTAGTACGGCTATAAAATGAATCAAGTAGCTGTTGATTTGCCTTTCAACCTACATTCTAACTCTTACTTGTAATCATGGACTATAGAGACCAAAAGAAGGGTTCCTCTGAGGAGCTTAGAGTAGAGTAACAGATTTTCTGAACTGAAGATTTATTGGACATGTCCCACCAAGAGAAAACCTCATGGCAGACCCGAGGCACACTACAGAGATCATCTCCGGACTCTTGTTTTTCAAGAGATTTCCTAGTAAATACATTAGGAATGTAAAGATATGAGTTCAATCAGATAATCTGATTAAATAGTTTCTTTTGTTTTTATCTGAATCACTTGTCAGTAACATTCACCTACATCAGTCAAAGGACTTGTGTAAATCCAAGACAGGGGTCTAGTCTCAGAAGGTGGGTAGAAAAATAGGCCTCATCACTAAGCTGCTGACATAATTATAACACATCTTTATTGCCCCCGAGGCGCTGGCTGTGTCCATTCACTCTAGTTATTCCATTGTCAGAGCACTTTGTGTGATGTTACCTACATATTTGTTATCGCTGACATGCTGCAATTAGCGGGGTCCACCTCGATGATATTAATGACACACACGGCTGCAGAGGGCTGCGCTTTTTCACCCACCTGCACGCACAGCCGACCCGTCCTCCACGTACACACACTTTAAGCTACAGTGCTGTCACTCTGTGGCCAGCGACTGTGGTGAACGATGGTTTTTTTTTTCTTCCGCCCACTGTCTGCCATTTCATTTGTATTTCTCCTCATGGCCTCCTCATCCATCCATCTCTGACCTTCTTCCCTTCCTGCTTTCCACTCCGTCACTTTCTTTGCTCATACAAATAGCAGGTCCGGTGCTCCCCACAGTTTGCAAAATGTAGAAGCACTCCATAACTTAGGCAAATTAAAATGTGTTGGTGTGTGTGTGCAAATACGTCTGCTTTAGCATGTGTGAGTTTTCAGGAGGCGATGGGGGAGGATAGACATTAGAGGACAAGGAGAGCCAGCTGATTCTTTTTCCATTACTGCCTCGTTATAAATTTCTGGGTTTCTCTGAGCATATGAATCAACTGAAGAGTGTATTTCATTTGAAATTGGAACTAATGCCCTGACTCAGACCACAAATTACTCTGCAGATATCACTGCTGCCTAGCAGTCAGAGTTGAACCATTGGCCTGTTGGACTAATTTACATTAAAGTCTTGTTTCGAGATGCTTTGACATTTGATAATTGCAGAATAAGGACCAGTAGACTGCCTCTCTAATAATGTTCTGGCCCAGTTACATTTTAAGTTTTAGTTGTATAGATTAGACTGAGAACCATGTGTTCCACTAAAAAACTGCTGGACCAGTTTCTATTAATATAAACCTAAAGAGCCAAGAGCTGGAATATATATAGACACATTTTTTACGTAATTATGTTAAAACCATGAACTGAATTCACACTTGATTGTTCTATTGACAAATAAACATAAGGAAAATTAGCACTATTGTCAGCACTGCACTAACGTTGATATATTCTTATTTGGTCATTCAACCTTTTTTGAAGCAATTATATGAGCAGTAGGTTAGAGTAATTGCAGTTATCTGCAACATATTTTACACCTTCTGTTGGTTTAAGAGCTTATTTATTTTCAATCCGTATCTACTCTTTTCTGTTGTAAAAACCTAATTTTCCCAGAGGGATCATTAGAGTTTAATTTCATCAAATGAAGACTGTTAGAACCAAAGCTTTCAGTCCTAAACCATTTTTGCCTGATCACATTTTACTCTGCAGTGGAACAAGCGAAGAGAATAAAGCGCCAACAATAAAATTTGCAGGCAGTTTTTTGTACGTGCTAAATAATCACAAAGCACTTAATTCTCCAACATACAAATTCTCTTTCCTCCATTTTAGCTGCTTTAGTTCCCTGAATGCATTTTTTTTTTCCTTTTACCACCCAGACTGCCTCTTCTCTGTACCTTCCACTAAAAGCAGCAAAAGTACCAGAATGTATCAGACCGAGTGAGTTAAAAAAATAAAAGAAAGAATAATACTGTAGAAGTTAAAGTGCAAGGCTGCAGGAGAGAGCATGAGAAAGATGGCTGTGAGATAAAGACAGCTGAAAAGGGTTCTTCAGACAGGGAAAGACAGTGATGAAAAAGTGTATAGCTGAGTGAAGAAAAGATAAGGAAAGACACAGACGGTGAAGGAGAGGAAGGAGGGAGGCAACAACAGTGACATTTTGGTTGGGTCAAAGCCTTTTGACACAAGAGTGGCTGTTGTGGCTGCGGAGAGTTGCAGCTGATTTATGGGTAGGTGGGCAAGCATTAAAACTGAAGGAGCCTTTTTTTTTAGTTCTCTCTTTAATAGAACTCCCTCCAACCAGGTAGGAAATACACAAATACACAAAGCAGACAAATAAATACACTCAAATCACATATAAACATTTAATTTTTTGCATTCTTCTGAAGCAACCAAAACACATTTATTATTCCACATGAATTCCATTTCCATAAATATTTTAAATCGCTTCAAACAAACCTACCCAGTTAATCTAATTTGTAAAGATACAATTTTCTTTGTGCAGCGGGGAGGTAACAGCCTGGAAGGAGACTGTTGAGGTGATCAAGGAGAATGGTTCTGAGGAGAGAGAGAGAACTAATTTCGAAGAAGAAAATAAATAAATAAAAACAGAGCTTAGATGGTGGAATAGCAGGGATAAGGGCGTGACGGCCGGTAGGAGTAAAAAGCAAATTGAAGGCAGATAGATAATCAGAGCTGGAGGAGGAGTCATGATGGGAGAAAAAGGTCGAGAGGAGAGGAATGCAGTGTGTGTTTGGGGGGGTGGGGGGGTCCAGATGCACACAGAGTATAAAAAGGATGCCATGTGTCTAACTCTGCACCTGATCTCTTTTAAACAATGACTCTTTGTCTTGTTTTATGTTACCCTTTAGCTGCCATGTGATGTTTATCTGCTCACCTGATTGAAGAGGTTTGTTATCAAGAAGCGCTGCAATTTCTCCACTTTTCCTCCCATCCCCCCCTCCTACTCTGCGGTCGTCCTCGTTCTTTGGTTGGCCCGCTTTCTGCCAGAAGGAGAGGGGGGGACAATATTTTGGATGAGCCGTGCGCTGATAAATGGATGCCAGCAGCCGCCCTGTCAGAGCGGCAGATCACTTTGTGCCACAGAGGGAGTGTGTGTGTGTGTGTGTGTGTTTGTAACGGAGACAGAAACACAGACAGAAAGATGTTGGCTGCCTGTTTGTCCTTGCTCGTGGCATCTGTGATTTTAGCAAGAAGTATTTTGCATCGATCCACTTGCGAAAAAAAAGTCTGGCATCTGGATTGTTTCTTCGTCTAAGTACTACTGGAAAAAAGGAGTAAAACCCGCCAAACATAGATTGCTAACAATAGAATAAGGCACACATCTTTGTGGTGACTTTTATGTCAGAAACTTTCCTCAAATCCAATTAATTTTTTTGATATTTCTATGAATGCAGCAGTGTTTTTTCCCCTTAACAAGCTTTAGAAAACAATAATGGATCAGCAATTTAAGCTCCGCAGTCTGAGATGAAGCTTGGTATTTCGATTTCTTTGATTTCCAAAGGCCAGAACAATGCCACTGTCTGAATATTATTTATGGCACAGCAGCCCTCATTAAACAGTCTTACAAGTAAAAAAAACACAAGTTTTCCACAACAATGGATCCAAAACCCCAATTGTTTTCTCTTTGTCTTCCTAATTATGATTTAATTAACAGCCAGAGATTATATTAACACACTGGCTCAGTGTAGTCACACACAGATAATTTGGATATAAAACAAACAACATGGAGCTTAATCAGTAGTTTTGGTTTGTTTGATTTTGGTTTAGCAAAATGTGAATTACACTGATACAGTATGAGTGGTCATATGTTAAGATTTACTATCTTGTTTTTTGAAGTGTTTATAGTGAATCACTTTAGTTCAAATATATGTGATATTTGTCATTAAAAGCAAAAAAAGTTGTTTTATAATATCTATAATATTGTGGGTCTTAGGACAATGAAAGACAATTTAAACTTTTAGTTAAAACTTTACCAATAGTTATTTTTCACCTTTTTCTTGGTATGCAAGTTTTACAATAAAATAAATTCTGATATGATTAGATGATATCAAAAAGAGACAGTGTGAGGGAAACTGAAAGGGTTTAAATACTTGAAAGCAGCATAACAGATGTTAAGAACAACTAGAAAATACCCGCGGGTCCTGGAGGCAAACAGAGACATGAAGTGGCTAAAAAGAAATCAGCCACCATAAAATACCTACAAGAAGTAAGGCAGGTCCTGAAGGGTTCAGCTAAATGGGAAGAACACAGCAGCAGCTTTCAGTACATATGCCCTTCCAGTTATCAGAAATCCTCCAGGTATATCAACCTGGCATCAGCAGAGCAAATCCGTGGATATCAAAAAGCCCCTCGTAGTACATGAAGGGTTGTAGTCCAAGTTCAGCTCCCCGAGACCGTACAATACCTCGCAAAGTAGAGAATGGAAGCTGGTGAGTTTCAGAGCTGCTATCCAGATTGAAAAATAAAAAATAAAAATCCAGAGGTACACCAAGAATATGGCTCCAGCAATAAGCTGGTAAAGGATTTCCTCAGGCAGCAAAAGCTCAGTGAGGAAGACGAGTAACCATGAGGGTAGAATAAACCATTTTCTAACAAGTACTACAGTAGTACAGCAGATTAAACCAGGACATGCTCTATTGGCGTATTTGTAGTTTTAATGCATTCTGCCACTTTATTTGTAGATTATTTTTTATGTATTGTGTTGGCTCGATAAGTCGATCAGCTGAAGAGATGCATCCAGTTTTTTTTGTTTGTTTTTTGAAAATTATGTGAAAGTCCTTTTAGCTGTTCATGAGATGTTTTGCTAAGAGTCAGAGTTGTCGTCAAAGTTTTGTTATTATATATGCTTGCATGCACTGTAGATCAGTCTCAGCTATTAACACACCAAATCTTAAATTAATATCAGTCAAACTGACTCAGTTGTTGACATTTTTGATTTTGAAGGTCACTCGGCTGTCGCAGCCAACTTAAATTGGGTTGACTTTAAAAGTTAATTAGTTGATGTGACACAACTAAGTACAACTTCCTGAAAGTTTTAATAAAACCTGTTCAGTTGACATGCATCCCACACACATACTTTACTTTAATCGATAAAATAAACTGAAATAAACTTGATCTTAGTGGCTAAAAGTCTTATAAATAATCCAACAATCTTACTGTAAGTTGTAGAATTTTCCATGTACAGATGTTTTTCATCTGCTTTTGCAGTGTTTGAACAGCAGGTTTATTTTAAACAGAATAAAAACCTTGAATATGAGGCAACTGCAGCAAGGATCGTCTGCTCAACATGTTGAGCTACCTTGCACACACCCATGATACTATTAATGTGTGCTTAAGGTTTATGTATTAGGCTTTAATAGCCAAGTTTTTTCTGACCTTGTATAGTCATAAAATTAGCATTTATTGCTGACATCTTGTAATATGCACTAAAAACCTTTCCTGCAACCCGTTTAATGCTTATTAGATAAATGTTCATGGCCATCAGATGCAATTTTAGCTCATATCTCTTCTGGAAAGTTATTATATTAGACAATCATCCTAAGCTATAAGTAATTTGTCTTAAACGTAAATTATGCGTTTTTAAGTGTTATCATTACTCATGTTTTGTTTTGTAATTTGACAAATTCTTTTTCCAATGGAGGTGACCATTATTTTTGCCTGTTTTGTCCGTTGCTTCATCTCCAAGTCTTTTTCACATTTGCCTCACTTGTTAGTTGCCCCTAGCGTAGTTCTTACAATGAGTTTTTAAATGAGTTCTTTTTAAATTTCATCTCATCTCATTTATTATTTGAAGAAATGCTTAAGTTATGAGTGCGTATAATGAATCTGAGATGTGTTTCTTTAATAATAAAGGATCTGAAGATTAGCGAGAAATCCACAGAGTAAGTGCTAACAAATAGATCTGCAGCAAATGTGCATTAGAGCCAACTTCTGTAGCCGAGGATCGGACCGCCAAGGTCCCCGCCTTCGACCACCGCCCAACACACACTGTACCCGACCCCTACGGCCCCTCCCACAGGTGGTGAGCCCATGGGAAGGGGGACCCACGTCTCCTCTTCGGGCTGTACCCGACCGGGCTCCATGGGCGAAAGCCCGGCCACCAGGCGCTCGCCAACGTGCCCAACTCCAGGCCTGGCTCCAGAGTGGGGCCCCGGTGACCCGCGTCCGAGCGAGGGAACACTGTGTCCATTTATGTTGTTAATCATTAGGGGTCTTTTGGGCTGCGCTTTGTCTGATCCCTCACCTAGGACCTGTTTGCCTTGGGTGACCCTACCA
>JAUBOC010000063.1:8017550-8031496 GCA_032275365.1 Anablepsoides cearensis
ATATATTAGATACTTTAAGACTTTTACTCAAGTAATATTCTTAGAGGAGATTTGAACTTTTACCAAAGTAAATTTATGGTAAGATAGTTGTACTTTTACTCAAGTATCACTTTGAGGTACTTTATAAAACACTGCATACCAGAGGGTATATCTTTCGGGGAGCAACAATCTACAGTTATAAAAGTATAGGGAAGACACCAGGTCATATTTGCATGAGGGTGAACAGGAAGTCTCCCTTTGCCACTGCAACACATTCATTTTCCGACTAAAACTAAAATAAACAACTAAACAGGAATATTTACCCACATATAAATACTCGGCGGCACAGTGGCTCAGTTGGTAGAGCTGAAGCCTCTCAGCAAGAAGGTCGCCGGATCAAATCCTGGCCGGGGGACCTTTCTGGGTAGAGTTTGCATGTTCTCTCTGTGCATGCGTTGGTTCTCTCCAGGTACTCCGGCTTCCTCCCACAGAATAAAAACATGACTATTAGGTTAATTGGTAACTGTAATTTGTCCCCAGGTGCGAATGAGCGAGTAAATAGTTGTTTGTCTCGTTTGTCTCTATGTGGCTTTGTGATGGACTTGCGACCTGTCCAGGGTGTACCCCGCCCCTCGCACTGTGACTGCTGGATATGGCACCAGTAACCCCCGTGACCCTGAAAGGAATGGATGGATGGATGGATGGATGGATTGATTTAAATACTAATAATTAAATTTGTTGAGAAATTAATTTCTCATAAAAACTAATTCATTTAAAAGCAACTGTCTAATTATATTGTCTTGCCTTTAGTATGTGAATAAGTAAACAAAAAGAATAAAAATAAATTATTTTTCATTTGTTTTATAACGATGTTAGCTTGGTCCTTGCCTTTCTACGCAGTTCTGCTCAATTCTAGTTTCCCTTCACTGCTCCGTCTGGAATTTCTCCCATAGACAAGGATTCCTTCGGGAGAATTTTCGTCTGGGCCAATCAGTCAACAGAACGTCGATTTTCTGCGCAGTGGCTGCTTGTAGTTTATTTCACCTGGGCCAATCAGCAAACAGAATGTGGAGTTTTTAACAATGTCGATTTTCTGTGCAGTGTCCACTAGTTAGTTTAGCAATGTGTGTAAGTGTGTGTGTGTGTGTTTAGCAGTGCAACTCTCTTACTTTTACTTTTAATAGTGTTTCTGTATTATTCATTTAGTTCACATTAAGTCACATATTACTTGTCAGTGTTTATAAGATGTGTTAAAACACTGTCTGTAATAGCATGCAGAGTTCAGTTCAGTCACAAGGAATGTGACTTTTTGTATTTAGTTGAAGTTAAACATGAAGCATTGAAGTTTATTACAACTGGGCCTTTGAGGGCAACCATGTGATCCTTGGTGAAAATGACTTTGACACCGCTGCTCTATATTAGTCAGTATTTCAACCTAATCTGTACCACAAATAACTTTTATTTATAAACCTTTATTTAACCAGGCATATCCCATTGAGATCACAGATCTCTTTTGTGAGGGAAGCCTGGGCCTGATGTTTTTGGTCTGTGGGAGGAAACCAAAGTACCCAGAGAAAACCCACGCAAGCATGAATAGAACATGAAAACTCTGCAGGTTTGAACTGGGGATGGACCTTCTTGCTTTGAAGCACACGTGCTAACAAAAGAGAACAAACATTGAGACGAAACCAAACATGAATCAGAGAAAGCAAAGCTGTCTGAGGAATTTAGAAAAAAGAAATTCATAATAACGGTAAAGGCTACAAAACCTTCTCCAGGCAGCTTTGTGTCCCTCTGACCACAGCTGCCAACAATATTAAAATACTGAAGGTTCATGGGACTGTAGCCAACCTCCCAGGATGTGGCTGCATAGAAAATGCAACCCCAGGTTGATTAAATGAACGTTGCAGATGGTAGGAAAAACAAAAAACATAAAAAGAAGCCATTCAAAACCATTAAAGCTGAACTTAGAGGTCAAGGTATGTCACTTTCTGATTCTCCCATCAGTCACATTTTAAATCACAATGGGCACTATGGAAGAAGACCCAAAAGGGCTCCTCAAATGACAGAAAAACACAAAAACGTTCCTGTGACTGATGAGACAAAACTGGAGCCTTTCGGTCGCTCACATCAGTTGTGTTTTTTATTTTGATTGTTGTGGAAAAGCACCAACATGTTTGTTTGTGTCTGTACACAAACACAAACCTCAATTTGAATTCAAAATGTCTGTGCAGATAAAACACAGGGTTGTAGTCTACAACCTGTACCGGGCTCTTCATCTCATCTGCTAACCGAGCTAACACAAAAGGATTTGCCACTTGTGTGCGGATCAGTGGGGAAGTTGTTTGTGTGCATGGGGAGAAAATGAATCCGAATCAAATTTGTGCCCTCATTTTTTTTTTCTTCATCAGATACGGGAGAAACACAAACGCCCAGCTGGATTTTTGCTTCCCTTAGTAGAGATGATTATTCAGCTCATACTTGTCCTACTTGCTTTAGCTCAATTTGAATAGGCACCTGGGGATGCCTGGAAACTGGTTTGTGAAGTGAAAGGCCTTTTCATATAAAACCATATGATTGAAGATGGGTCAGTCAATAAGAGAAAAACCTCATTCCTGTTTGACGCACAGAGGATTTACATGAAGAGTTGTCCCATTTGCAGGCACCCACTTCCTGTTTTCATTCTCTGCAATCATTTGCATTGGTCTGCTTCAGAGCCTGACATCGTGTAAGCTGTTTGTTTAAGAAAATGGATGTTAACTTGGCCTGGAAATGTTAGCATATAGAACATTATATTCAGTTTACAGAACTGTCTCTGCTAACGTACCATCAACCGATTTATCACTATCTTTTAGTAAACTAGACTCGGACAAGTACCAACATTTTGAATAATTCCTGTCAGGTTGATATTTACTCAAGGTCAATAGAATCTCTGCGCCATACTTTGGATGCTATTGACCTTTACATGGCTTTAAATCCTACATTAAAATCCACCATTAGGAACATTACAAATCTGCCCCTGCGATGCAGTCTTCATACGTCGGCTGCTGAATTATTTATAACGCTCAGCTTTGCTGGGAAATGTGGCTGCAACTGATGTGTAATCTAGGCTGGATCAATGCCTGACAGCTGAAGTTGGGACGAAAAAAAAAAACACGTCCCGTCTAACCTCAAACGTCCGGTGGGAAATACAGTGGAGACATTTTGAAAGTGCAGATAAAATTTGTTGCTACCTTAATCAAAATGTCAGCTCATTCTTCTCTGTCTGTCTCCTTCTGTGTCCTTCTATGCCTCCTTCTAATTCGCACAAATGAAAAATTGTGAATTGGTAAAAAAAGATGCACACATCTCAGAGTAGTCTAATATTACGTTTACATTTCTGTGTTATAACAAACGTAAAATTTGTTAGTTAATTCTCAAGCTACCTTCATAAACCAGTGATTATTCTACAGACTAAATCATCTATACTCTATGGAAGCCGAGTGCAGATGTTTTTCACCAATTTTTTTCCCATGTTTTTTTTTAGATATCTACTTAATTATGTCGTTATCACGAAATAACGACAACTGTTTTCTTGAGATGACATAATGACATTAACCGTTTCCTCGATATACTGACATGATTATCTTTTCGTGAATGCTCATGTTCAGTTTCTCAGTGTTCTTAAACCCTTGCCTAAACCTGAAAATGCCTGATCACGGAGAACCTGGCAATGATCAACGCATCAGACCTTACTTCTGTCCATGTCTAAAACAGGCTGAAATTGCAATTTGTTTTTCTTGTAGACTTACTAACTTACATACCAGCCCTGGTCATTTAAGGAGATGGCTGACCCGGTTGCACCTCAACAGGTGTTTACACTTAAGTGATCCTGCTGATATAGTAAACATCATCGATGACCAGGAGACCAGGCTGTCTTCATGGTTACCAAATGATACATAAGAGGACAAACATAACTCATTATCTTGAGAAAATCATCAGGAAATTAACTCATTATTTTATTTATATTTTGTGGCAATGACATAATATGTTATCTCGAGAAAACCATGGGAAAAATTATATGTG
The DNA here is from genome assembly GCA_032275365.1 of Anablepsoides cearensis. NCBI lineage: Eukaryota > Metazoa > Chordata > Actinopteri > Cyprinodontiformes > Rivulidae > Anablepsoides > Anablepsoides cearensis. The sequence continues at coordinate 8,021,595 of JAUBOC010000063.1, forward strand.
AAAACGTCCATTCTCAGCTTCCATTATGCGCTGATAAAAAGTTGTAAAATATTTTTTTTTGTTCCTCATTTTTTGCACCTCCTAAATGGATGGAACACTTAGCATATGACTATGTTGCTTATTCCACAGGCTGGCCCATCATCAAATGCTTTAAAAATTATACATTTATTACAAGCTACTACAATCATGAACATTAAATAAGTGAACTGGCTAACAGACTGATAAACTGCTATGATCACTATGCTTTGCTACTTGTATTAGTTGTATAATTGGTTACATAAATTTGTAGTTAACGTTTTGTTTTTTTGGTCAAATCTCCAAAGATTAGACCCCTGGTTTGTATCTTAAACAACTTAAATACATGGAAACCCTGCAGGATTCTTGCTCTTAAAAAAGTAAACTGTCTTTCCAAGACTAGAATTTATCTCTCCCCGTGGCGTATTTGCTTGCGACACGGACAGCAAAGAATGTTCTTCCATCCTTGTTATCACCCTTCAAAAACATTTTTCTGTTGAAATATTTATTCAGAACACTGAAAGTCGAGGCCATATGTTGGCTGCTCTGCTTTGTAGAAACATTGATGTTAATTTGTGTTTGAAGTCATTTCGTTCAGTCCTTGTAAACGTGTGCTGACGACTAGATCGAATGGTTTCTGATATGAAATTCCTGTGGATAAAAAAAATGTTTGAAAATACAAAGCAAATCCATGACTGTTTTTTTTTCTTTTAAAAGTTTAACTTGCTTGTCAAAGTTTCTTGTAAATTAGAATACTTTATATTTTTTCAAACGGCCTAGTTGTTAGTTTGAGTTGTCTTTGGAAAACATTGAGGATGAAAAGATTCAGATATTTCAAGATGCATTCAGTTGTGGTTTTGCATGAATTTGGTTTGAGACTGACTTGATCTCTCCCTAAGATAAAACAAATGTTTCCATCAATTGTGAGGAATGGTAACATTATTCAGTGTAATCCATAGTTACTCTGCTGTTTATTCACCGATTAGTTTTGCCTTATTGCTTCCTTTCAACACAAGGCTAGATGAGAATGATTTGTGCCTCGTTTTTTAACAATTTTTTTCCATCTGAAAAGCCCTTTAACACTTCCTGCCATGTATTTGTCTCAACCCTTGTTAGTTTTCACTTTTAGCTGCAGGCCACACCACATTAGAGCCATGATCTCTGCAGTTTCCTGATCAGACTCAGTTCCAAACACGTTTCCAATTGTCTGTTTTTAGAGCTTTGGAAATGAAAGAAACTAGAGTTCTGACATAGTAGGAAGGGGGTTGAGTCTATTCAAAGTATATTCATTTGAAGGGGGGTATTATGTACAATTCTTTACCACAATCAAGTTACCTTCAGTTGTTATAAAAATGCTGTATACCGCAAAATAAATCTGACTTTATATTATAGCCAATCTAAACGCCTTGAAGTTGGCTTCTGTCTCTTTAAGGATTTCCTACCGTTTCTGACACTTCCACTTCAGCACGTCTTCACAACAATACTTCGAGGGAGGGGTGCTCTGTAGAGCGGGAGCTCTGTTGTAGACTGAACTCCAGCGAGTAGCTTTAGGCGGTGCTTTGTATGGGAGCTCCACTCTGGTGCAATTCAAAATGCATATGTGAATGCCAAACGGACCAGAGACTGCACAAAACAGGAAGCGGACTATAACACAGGGCATTCTGAATAATAATAGTAGTAGTTACTCATATACCTTGCTATACAGCTGTATGCTATGAAGTTGAATGCAGTCCTACTCAGTGCATACCGCCTCGTACAGAGCTTTCTCTGCCGCCTTGTGTGAAAAACAACATCTTTCCATGTTCTGCCTCATTTTCCACTCATGCTGAGCCCATTGATGAAGAGTGTTTGGCACATTTGCCAAAAAAAAACAAGATACGTCCTACAACCCCTAAAATCTGATTCCACTCTGTTTATTTACATTTCGTGAAGAAGGTAGTTGCGCTTCTGCTTTTTTAAAGGTTATCGGGTCATTTCCTTCAGTGGTTCTCGGTGCAGAGCATCCACAGGCGAGGGGGTAAACAGGTAGTTCGCAGGGTTTAGTTTGTTTAATAAAGTGCAGTGGGAAAGAGAAACACACCAGCTGAAAATGTAAACAAATGTTGCAACTTTGTTCCCCAATTGAGTAGATCAGGTGTGAATAGGACCCAAGAAAATGTCTGTTATACTCAAATGTTTGGTTTCCCAACTGGCCAGTCCCTTGGTTTGTTAGAGTTTGACAAGTGCACCAGATTTATTGGGTTGTACTTTATATTACATACTTTAAGGTGTCAAGAGACAAAAAATAAAAAATAAAATAAAAATAACACAAGACCATGACTGCTGCATCATCAGGGAAGCAGAAAATTTAATTAACAGAAAACTGTCTATTCTTTCAGCAGTTCTCAAAGAGCCTGTTCCACAGCTGATAGCCATGTCTGATAAATACTGCAGGTGGGACTAAGACCATAAAAAAATCAATTAAAGAGCCTTCACTCCAACCAGTGCAGCTACTGTAAAACATGCTTGATATGAGCTCACTTGTGGTCTGTGTCAATGTTTCTGCAGCAGCTTCACTTAATTTGGGGAAAAACCAGAAAGCAGAGCTTAAACCAGCAAGTTGGCAGTGTTCTATCTCAGACCTTACTGTGGAAGGTCCATGCCAGTGCATGCAAGCCAGGAAACACTCACCGTGCCCAGTCTCTGATATGCTGGAGTAGCTCTGCTGGAGATTGAAGGTAAACATCTCCTGGACTAAGGCCACTGCAAAACATTCCTAGCTGATATCCTCACTTAAACCCTTGGATTCCACTGCACTTGTCCTGCATCCTCCCATCACCTCACTTAACTCATTGCCAGGAGGAAATCAATTACCTGCTCAGCTTTATAAATTATATTAAAGCTTTGGTTGACTTGATAGCTGGTATTTGAAGAGGTCAGATAATTTTTTACAAGAAGTTCACATTTTCCATTTTAAATTTAGATTTTTTTAACAATACCTCTGCTTTTTAACCTTCTAACTTGAGCTGAAAGGTAACAAGCCATATCTTGTCTAACATGTGAGGCCCCTCACTCTCACTACAGTACTGCCTTTTTCTTTACTCCTCTGATTCCTCTGCTCTTCTCTCCTCATTCCCCGTCACATTCAGCTGTTTCTTTTTTTTTAGCTTCCTTGTTCTGTCCCTCTTGCTTGCCATGCTTGGGCAGCCACTCGTATTCCCATGGGGTGGTCCATCAGCCCGCGCTGCTGAGGCCTGGCTTGGGTATCATTGCCTGGGCTGTGCTGAAGAGCGGTTCAGGTATCATCTGTTAGCAAATCAGGGCCAGAATCACCCCGTCCTGTCACACACTCAGAGAATATACGAGGAAACTGTGTCATAGATCTGTTTTACTGTCAGTTAGATGAAATGCATTCACATAAAACTGTTCAGCATCACGATAGCTGAACCAGTAAATTATTCATATGATTAAAAACTTATATAAACAAAGCTTTTGCACTCTAATTATGTGTTGGAGGTTAGTCTCAGCTACTACACTACGTTTTGCACATTCAAACATATTATCGCTCCACGTTCATTATTGATGGCGGGTGATTAAAAAAATCGACGTACTTTAAAGGGCCTTTCCTTTAGAATACACACAAATGATGAGATACCTGCTCTGTCAAAACGATGCATGGTACTAATTTGGGTCTTTTTACTAAATTAATTTCTCCAATATAAAGAGCTTTTCCTCAATCTGCCTTTGAATATTTTATGATTGCACCTTGAATCAGATGGAAAATTTTTAATAACATGATACAAGTGTAGTGAAAAGGAGACTTTCTAAAGCAGTGGAATAGTTTGAACCTTGTTATTCATATTAAAGTGATATATAGGTTTATTTTTGTATTTATTCTTTAGCAATGTTGCAATTTTTCAGTAACCATCCCACACAAACACAACTCAAACATCACCAGGTAAAGCCTTTTTAGTTTAGTTTTTTTTTAGAACTGTGTGTTACAATTCATCTACTGCTGCGTCTGACCCAGAGAAAAAAAAAAAAAAAAAAGAAAAACCTAACAGGGTTGTCAATACTTGTGACCTTGGTGTATTAAAGCACCAGTCTGCTGGTGGAAATCCCAAATAAGCATTGTAGTGGAAAGGTCTTAATCAAAAGCTGCCCTTCCTTAGACCTTTTCTGTTACTTTGCACTCTTCCCACAGCGCTCATAACATCCTGCTGTGCTCAGCTCGTCTTGACCTACTAAAGCCACAGAACCAGCACTAACGCATGAAGGACTCATTGATATCTATTGCACTGTTTGTCTGGGCAAAGCTGAGCTGATAAGAATCTTAAAACGTGAAACACCTGCCGCGTGCTTCAGTAGTTTCTAATTTAGGGTTTACTTTAGATTATTCAGAACATCTTTGGTTCAGCTGTGATTCATTTCTACATTCACAGGCATTTTTTTACAAGTTATTGAAAGTTTAAAATTATAAAAGAAAAAAAAAGGGTTATTTTTGCCCCTTTGCCTTCTTGAAAAATTATATTTCCATGCATGGTGAGCTCTAGCAAATTATATTATGTTTGTATATCATCAGTTTCATAATGACAGATAGATCCTTAGGAATGTGAGTGCACTCTGTGCTTTGCCCATTCTCCTAGCTAAGGGATTTTCTAACAGATTCATCTACGTGTGTCAGTTTGTTGGCATTGATTGGGCCTAATAGGGGTTTTGTGAAGATAGAGGTTTGTTTGGTGAAATTGCAAATCCAGGCTGACAGTTTTGTGTTTACTGCCTGTTGAGGAAAATTGTGTTGTGCTTCCCTTTGGGGGATTGAAAGTAAGAAAAAGAAAAATCAAAGGGGGTTGTAGTTTTTTTTTCTTTTTTTGTTTTTTCTCGAGTCAATTGTAACATATTTATTCTTATTTTCCATCCAAAATTTATTAAGTTGTCACACAACATTCATAAACCCAGGTCTTTAACATCCAAATCAGAACATGTTTCTACTGAAAACATATCAGTGCACTTCTCCTGACCCGACATGCATTGCTTGTCTCAATTAAGGGCGCAACTCATTTACCACATCAACCACAAGCTGTACCCCTCCTGCCTACGAGAGGTCATTAAAACGCTCACCTTCACAGGTCAATAAAGATTTTAAACCCCCATAAGAATGCCGGAAGCTGATGTCAGCAGGTTCACCACTCAATTACACAAACACACACACTTACACACAAATATCTAAACAACACAGACACACTGAGACAAATATAGAGATTTTTCTGAGCTCAGCCTCTGCCATTCCGACCCCCCTAAGAGAGAGAATTTATTGTACAAACAAGTTTGTGCCATTAATACTGCTCGGAGTCAATGAAACGTACGATTCCAGGCACTGATGACTTGACTTTGTATCTGCAATGCAGTAAATGATGGCATGTCTGATTTAAAGGCACAGGCTGTTGAGAATTTAGTTTGATTTGTACTGACAGGCTTTTAAAAATGTTGCATTACTCTGTCACATTCAACAATCTTAATAATTCACTCAAACTCTGTGTTAAGGTCTTTTTTATTACACTTTAATAAATAATTAAATCAGACTAATGTTTCATAAACATACTTAAAACTATGTTTTAAAAGTTGTGTTAAAGAAAAATGTTTTTGTTTGAAAGGAAATGTGACAAGGATTTCTAGTTTTGTGTGTATTTGTCTAAAAACCAAACTGATATTGATTAATAAAAGCTGGTCCAGATTCATATATCTTAATTTGAAAATGTTTTTTAAATAGATTGAACCATAAATAGGGACTGATTGGAAGGTGGACACAAAGTCACAACAGGGAAACACAAAAATAAAAAAAATGATTCAGAAAAATACAGATTTGATTAAAACAAAGAAATTTTAAGTAGTAACTTTTCGTAAGCAGTTCTTTCAAAGAAAATGTAAAACAATGTTACAAATAAGACCTTTTTAGGACCACCCCTTGTTTTTTTTTAAACTCTTTTCGATAGTTTTGATCCTTGTCAAATAGGCCTGACAAGCCTTGAAAAGAGACGCCACTAATCTCTTCTGACGTCTCAACTCCGTCCTCTGTTCTTCCTCTGAAAAGATGTTGTTTATCTGACCACAACCCTTCGCAGTGCCACTCGCTCTGTGGTATGCTTATCGGCCATGTGATAATTCAAAAAGCCCCCCAGCCTGCCTCTTGTTCATTAAAAGTTTCTTCTGCCTCATGTTTAAGAGTGCATCCATCTGTCTGGTAGGAAAGACAATGAATGTATGGTTTGTATGTAAAGAGTGGGAGGGGGCTGAGCATCATTCCATCCTCTCAAATCCTTTATTTTACTTTTGACACTTGTTCTGCTCAGATCCTGATAGATTGGGATGCCCTTTGTTTGAGGTTGCTTTATTATTTGATCAGCTTTGTAAACAAATAAGGTCATTCATTGAATATTGAAAGGTCACTAATTTCCCATAATATACCTGACCATTTTTTACAGTCAAAACTGAGACTTTATAGCCGTTTCATTGCATCAGTTTCACTTAAATCCATTTGTTTTACATTTGATACAATTGAACCAAGACATCAAAGTGAACATAACACTGGCTCTGAATTTAACAAGAAGTTTCAGTCTAGTGACTCAATGAACTTTGAAATACTTTTTTCTTCTTTTGTTTTTGTTTTTTTTTTTTGCAACTTGGAGTATCAGTTGAATTCTAATCCCAGTCTCATGTTTGTGGACTTCAATAAAACAACCAGACATCAAGCTTCTACGCTGACACAACTTCAAACAGGTTAGCAATGAGAAATGCTCAAGGATGAAAAAAAAAACAACAAAAAAAAACAGAGAAGAGAGGAGTTGAGAGATTGATGTGTTTCATGTAGCCGAGTGATTAATTTATCAATAAAGCTGTCAGGCCTCCACTAACCTGGGCGTGTGTGTTCTTGCATTAATCAACACACCAGCATCAATCTGTACATCCAAAGCTGCCGACCATCTCTCTATGACATTGACTATTACCATTGTTGTCCCCAAGCCAAGGTTTGACCGGTGGTGTCTGTCTTGCTAAACAAGACACCATAGGGGAAACATTTTAGGGCTTCTGGTTCATGGCAAGAGAAAGTCTGAACCAGGGGAGGCAATACAGGTATGAGTAGAGAGACTTTTTTTTTTCTCGGTCTGTTGTGTTCTATCTGCTGGTAACAAGCTGGTAATTATGGACAGGGATTTTGGCAATTCGTCAGGGAAGAGCAGCGGGCCGATTGATACCAGCAGAGCCCCATCCTGTTTCCATCCCTCCTTTTGCTTTTAGGATCTTTCTGACGGTATTTTGGGGGAAATTGCAGTCTCTAGTCCACTCATCCATCAAATTCTCGCTTGTTCTTTGGTCCTTTGGAAGACCCGGGTGTCACGAGAGATGGAGGAAACAGAAAGCGGAAAGTGGAGACAGAGATATCGAGGCATTGTAGTCGACATGCAGGATAAAATAGAGATGATACAGCTGCATATAGAGATAATCCTGATGAATGTGATGATGATGCATGGGGATGGGGGGGTGGGGGGTGAATTTTAACACACTTGAGCAGCAGATAACTAATTTCAGTTTGCTTTACTTAATTGCCTGCAGCACACTAAAGACTTTCTCAAACTTGCACGAGAAGCTCTGGCCCAAGTTGACACCATCCATTTAATTCTAATTGAAACTATGTCTAAAGAGAGGATGACTTGCTGTCTCACTAGTGTATATAATGAGATGTAAACCGATGGCCAACGTCAAGATAATGTTTGTATGACGGGATAAGCCGCTTACCTATCAAAGCATTCATGTGAAAACAATTAAGCTGGAGCAAGTCTGGAAACAAACAGTTTTTGGCACAGCATTCAATTAACAAAAAGCAAATATAGCCTCTGCTTTAACTGCCTGAACACTACTATTTTGGAGCGCTGCTGTCTCCAAGGCAACAGGTTGCAGTGGAGGCATGAGATGGAGAAAAAGGGCTGACGACTAAACTGCACTCGAAAACCATCATGTTGGAGGGTTATCAACCACAGTCACTAACAGGTTTGATTAATTGTCTGATTCGAAATTCATTTAATTTGATGCTTGTTGGCTTAATTTATGCAACATTCCTCCTTTCAGAGTGTTAATTTCTGTTTAATTTATGGAAATTCTGGGAGTTGGGTTTAATTTAGCAAAATGTGAGTCTTGGCATTTCCTCACAGCTTACACCTTTTTATAGTTTTTTTTTTCTTTCTCAGCATTGCTTGATTAAAGCTCATTTTTAAAATAGACTCTCACCAAATTTAGTCAAAACCCCTAAAGGCTGCTGTTACAATATGTCTCATGGAATGTGTATGTTTTAGTTACACCATTAAATTAAATTAAAAGTCTTTGAGTTAGTCCTATATATGTATATAACAGTATCTGGATCTGCATAAACAACATGTTCAGTATAGGAATACACTGCAGCTTAATTTGAAGCACATTTTCTTCCAGTTATTATTTACATATGACCGTAACTTTTTGAGCCATCACAGCAACACTACAGCGCTGACACTGAAGAACAGAGGGAACACAGAATTTGGGGATGTCACAGCAGACCCCATGTGTCTCATTAGCATTACACTCATTTTTGCTGCTTTCCCTGCCCGTGTGGGGCCCTCCGCTGCCAAGTCAATGTGATGCATGAGCTCTATAAACCTAACTAAGCCCCCACAGAAGTGTTGGCTATACTCTCAGGAGAGTTGGGTCCAATTTTGCACTTCTTATCCAATAAGCTTCCCAGATAAGAATATATTCAGAATATTTAATTGTCTGACAAGATAAAAAAAATTGTTCTTTATAAATCAAACATGCTATAATAAAAATAAAACAAATCTATCAATGTGCGATCCCAAGGAATACATCAAAGTGTTGCAAAGAGGAACTTTGAGGTGTTAAAAATCAAGACTAACAAAATGAACCCTTGAAAAAGAGATCTGAGATCTCAGCGGGACTTGCCTGGTTAAATAACGGTTAATAAATAAATAAATAAACGCAGTTCTCAAAAATCAGTCAAATATTGGCATGACGTTCTTGTAGCCTTGCTCACCTGTCAAACAGCTGAGAGGCAAGTGAAGCTGAAGTCCTCTTGTGTTTTCATTTAATTATAGCTGAGGTGATTTCCCTCTGGGTAGTCTCCTTGCTCTTGTCAAACACTTCATAAAATTTTGCATTTAGAGTGGGGCTCACAACAACAATCCTTGTTCATAGATTACCACGGCCCTCCTAATGGCCACCAAATAATTCACACACCTCCGGGTATAGGAAATGCTTGTTACACGAGTGCTTTTGCAGTGTTGATGAGGCATACCCGGAAAGTTCAAAACGTGAACCGTGTCAGAGAGCTGTGATGACATTACTCATCTGATTTTATTTTTAGTCCACATGTAAGGCGGGCGACACAAGAATATTTCTGGAAATAGAACGGGCCTTGTTAGGATCTGGATTCACACTCTGTGATGATTATTCCTGCATCGCTACAAATAACTGGACAGTGAACTGTGTTGTGGTCAAGACCACCTAACCCATGACCAAATCAAGATTAGAGTGTATCGACGATGATACAATACCAAAACTTTATGAGGCTGGACCAAGTTGAGAGTAAGACCAGAAAAAAATAATAAAATAAGTAATGTTGACTAAATTGTTTTGTGTGAGGGGGTTAAAGAATTTCGGTACAGAAGCAGATTAACGTTAGCTAACGACACCGGTCTTGAGTACTATAACACTAGCCGTGTTTCCATCCAATTTTAATTTGAATTTTGAGCGAATTTGAACAATTTTGCAAAAAGGAAAAAATTAAGAAATGCAAATCAGACGTGTTTCCATCAACTGGCTTGAAGCGAATCAGTTACGTCAGACGCATGTGCGTAGTAAACAGG
>JAUBOC010000063.1:8072991-8090286 GCA_032275365.1 Anablepsoides cearensis
GTTTCCCCTCCACCCCCACTCTAACCCAAAGCCCTAAGTGTCTATGTGCAACCCTAGGGAGTGGGCCCAGGTACAGGAGGCAAGAGTGGTTCCCTCCCGCCACCCATAGCCTTGGCTAAGCCGAATTCAAAGGAAAATGGGCCATTAATGTGAAAAATTGGGTTAAATTGTGTGCATATTTCCAAGTTTCTTAAATACAAGCGTGTTTTCTGTGACTTTTTGTATTTTAAAGATATACACGTCAAATGAACTTTAGGGTACAACGCCCAGGCAAAACTTTTACTCTCATATTTTTACAGTTGAAGTTTCAGCAGAGTTTTACAAACTGTTTTCAGTTTTCTAACTGTGAACAGACGTTTACAAAAGACCACAAAAGAAGTCTTTGTGAAACTTTAACAAACACAAATCTTTTCGACACACAGAACGGAACTTTTCAAGCATTTATTCACAAGATGACAAATTTCACTTACACCTACAAACTCTGGATTCATTTGTGAACTTTAATTTGCAGTCCTAAAATCCTATTGACTCAGTTTTGAGCTCATAATCCTCATCTCCTGGTTTGACAGATTGAACAGCTCGGTAATGTTAACTCATTACAGCTGGCCTGTTTCTCAAGCTCCTTTCAAGCAGATGCGTGGCTACTGCCCACCCCCTCCCCCTGGCAGGTTCCGTTTCACCTCTTTTTCTCACCTATAAGCATAATGTTGACGTTTCTCGTTTTTGCGGAACACATGAACAACATCGCGTTAATCCTTTGCTAAGACTGCACGGTCAATCATATTAAATCCTAATACTTTGAAGGTGACCTCGAGCGTGGATTCGCTGGGCATATGGTCCCATTTTAAGCCTTGATTCTGCAATTTGCAGGGAGAGGGAGACTTTTATCTTTTCATTAGGTTTACATCCATGTAATTCATGATTGTGGCACTGTTATTGCAATTTCTCCCCTTTTATCAAGTAGACTGTTCCACGCTTTTTACCCTTCACGTGCATTATATTTGGTTATTTAACTAAGCAGCAGCTACTCAATGACCCTACAGCAAGTAAAACAAATGAACACACCATTCCAACCACTATTAGTTTCAATTAGCTCGCTTTGATTTTTTTGTTTTCAACAATTACGTCTTTATGTTTTAACCTGCAGAAAAATAAGTGGTGTTTCAAAAAGACTGTACAAATCCAAACAGCTAGGCAAATTAATCCCTCATAACTGGCGCTTGACTTAGTTACTATAGCTACAAAAGGTTGCAGCGCATTCAACACAACAAAAAATGCTGAATTGCACTGTTCAGAAATATTGACCAGAAAGGCCCATATATATCATTGGTGTCACTATTGACAGTTTTGACCAAGGAGAATTGTCCACATTTGTGGACTGTGAGGCAGAGAGTGTGGTCTTTATCCTATGGTGGCGTGGATGATTGAGGTGTTTTTCTGAACACAATGCAGCTGATGCATGTGGTGCCTCTGTTGGCTGTGACTGCGATGATATGGTGTTAGAGAATGCACTGTGAGGCTGCTGTAAACATTGATTTCTGAACATGATTTATGTTCACTCGGCCTTATGTAATTCTTAGAAGCCACTTGAATGTTCCCTCTTTCAGTTAGGTAAATTAGTTCTCTTCCCAGATTGTAAGGGTCTGAGAAAACAAGATTGATGTCATTGTTCCTAGATAGATTGGTTTTCTAAGCAATTCTTGTGTTTTACAAAGGCGTCTCACCTAAGCTTCTTAATGTAGTTTAAGTTCTAAGTATTTCCTCATAATGGATATGAGAACTTCCCATGTTTTGTTACTGACTACACTGCAGATATGCAAAACTGAGAATCAATAGTGAGTTGAACTGAATCAAAATGCTGTCCCACTTATAGATCAATTGATGGTCTGCTAAAGGCCATCACAGATGGCTTCTAGTGTGTGACAATTCCCAGTCCAACTTTCAGTCGACTGCCTGATCAATCAGATTCTTCCGGATGGAAACAGTGACGGCTGAGACGGTGACGTACGTGCGTTCCTTCAAACCACATTAGAGGAGCTGAGGTGAGAGTCTCAGAAATGCATTCCTCCACGATATTGATGCTTGGCTGACAACAAGGCCAGAGGCCATGATTTCACAGCGTTTGCTGTCATACTAGTCTACCTCCGGTGTATTGATTCGTTTTCAGGTGCTTCCAGTTGTTAGATGTGAATTTCCACAGATGACGGGTGAGATTACTTGTGTCAAATTCTGCACTGAATAGTGTAATTCTCCCTGCTTTACCACTAAAACAATTGAGTGAACTAATTTATTATATTGTAGGAACCACTATTGTATCTTACTCTGAAATATAACCCTGTTTGTTTGGATTCCATTACCCTATTTTGCAGCCAAATGAGGTTTTGTTAAAGGGATTCTGGTGAGACCATTTAATCATGCATGCACATAGAGACTAATAAAATAATCTACACCAGAGAGTGTATGACTGATTCATAACCCGTCCTTTTCCTCCATTGGACTTTAACAACTGCACATAACTCAAAATATCTTATGCACATTGCCTGAACACCTCATATGCATGCACATGATGTATTTTGTGATCATTGTGACCAACATGGATGGTGATTTAGATTATCTCGCCGTGATGTAATTGATATTCTAGTGGCATTTTGATCTGTTGTTAAAATCACTTTGTATGCAGACACACGATATTGATTCTAAATTCTTTTTAATTAACCTAAAATGTGTGTAATAGTCCTGCTACAGGCAGCAGAGTAGGGATTTTATCTTGTGTATTTATCACTGGGATTTCACTGTCGTTCTGATTTCCATTGTGCCTATAATCTAGGTTTTTGGTTCAAATTACCGTCACTTGAAAGCATCACACTGAGATGCCAATGATGCCCTGTGGTTGTCGCAAACTGCAGCAACGGAAAAGGCTCTGTTTGAGAACACCAGAGTTGGCAGGAAACCCACCACCTTCGTTACTGGGCTGCCGCTCATCTCTCCTCATTCTGAAAACGTGGAAGATTGATGTGTTCATTTAACATTAGCCTCCAGCACCACAAAGAGGATAAGCACCTGGGCTCTAAAAATACCTTCTTTTCAGATCATCCAAGAAGGAGAAAATCAGATGAGTGAAATTACACTGCGAATGGAAGCCCATTCATATTACGCTGTCCTCCCTGCCAGCGATCCACTGTGTTCCCAGCAACGCCTCACTTGCTACAGAGATATTGATATTCATATGGAAATGCTACCCTTTATTACTATAATAACATAAACAAATTGAGGATTTGATTTGGGTCCAAGGAAAGAGTTAGTGGGGCCCTTTTGGCAGGCTCACACGTCAACAGCTGTGCGTCCCAGCTCAGCATGATGTATGCTTACACCATTATGCTCAAGAAGCGTTTGCAGCTGCAGCTGTATGAAACAATGTGTAAGTGCATCGAACCTTTCTGAGTTTATTATTATTATATATCAATAAGTTTATTGTTGTAGTAACAGTGCCAATCAGGGGCCACTTTAACTCAGTCTCGCCCTAATTTTTAAAGACTTTTTTTTTTCTGCATTTTGTTTTTATAGTAGAAAAAGTAGCCTCTTGGAAAGAAAAGCTTGCAATTATCTCAGCTGCGTCAGCCCTTTATCATGTTTCGCAAAACTGCATGCTAATGAAAATAGTATCACAAGAGTAAAAATGGCTCCTGTTCAAAAAATGTCCCCCCTTTTTATTTCCAAGAGGATTTGCATTTACGCAGATAATCCTCCCCTAATACCAATTTATTTCTGGAGTAAATTTGTGTGTTTGTCCTAGTCTGTGTGTGCGGGTGTTTATGATACAGTCCATACTTTAGTATCACCACAATTCAACGAGCATTTCAAGTGGCTCACTAATCCGCCCATTCCGCTCACTTCACTAGAAATGAAAGTGGTGATAAAGGTCACACACTTAAAATAGATTTGTCCTAGTATGGGTAACAGACACTGTGGGGGGGGGGGGGGGGGTATAACCAGTCCAGTGTCACTCCTTCAAACAGAATGTTTTTATCTTTTTATGGAGATATTATTCAAGCAGCTGTGTCGCCTCTCATCACTCAGTGCTTCTGTCCATGTAAGTGAGATGGAAAGAACAGGCATGTGGTCAGTCAGTCATGTCTAAGAAGACCTTGGAGAACCAGGGAGCTTTGCCGCTGGGACTTGACAGCGCGAAGCTGATAGATCGGTTTGTTCAGCAAAAAAAAAAAAAAAAAAAAAGCTTGGGATAAAATTTCTTTAAAAAAAAAACGCAGGACACTGTGACCATAGAATACTAAATGGCACTAGAATAAGATCAGGTTGATTCCTCTCGAGTGTTGGGCACTTAAAACAACTATGGGGTAAAATATATCTTACTGAGGTAAAATTAGAGCTAATCACAGACAATTTCAAGTAGACTCATGAGAGGAAAAGATATTAAATGGTCAAACTGACCATGTAATCCAATGGGAATTCCTGGATGTGTGTGTACAAAAAATGAACAGTTCCTAATGAAGTTTAGAATGAAGCTAATCAGTTTCTGTTAAATAATTTTCTGTGCTAAAGAATACATTAAGTGTTTAAGTGTTTTCTTTCTTTATTCTAAATGATAAAAGTCAAAAGTTTAAACATGTCTTGGTGATTTGCTCTTAATCCATCAGCAGAAACAGCATTGTTACCCTCACTGCACTTATGCCACACCTATTGTATCTATCATACCAATTACTGCTCCAAGGCACGACCGTGCAGACCATTACAACGAGAAGGAATTGCTTACAGAGGTCCACAATTTCTGATAAACATGGCTTTGTGGGAAACCAACATTTTTTTTTTCTTTTTGACAGAACTGTTGGAGCCAACCCTACACAGCACGAGTGACCTGCCAGCTGCTGATAAAATGGCACTGTTGGATTTCTTTTACTCTTGTTTTGATTCTTTTGCCAATTTCAGATCCAGTGCAGATTTTTCAGTTTGTAAACTTGCAATAGAAAAAAAACAACTCAGAGCTGAGGTATCTACTCGAATAAATAGCAACTGTTTGAGTAGATATACCATATTCAGACAGAAAATTATCTCTTCTTTTCATTTGTTAATGTTTACAATGTTATTAGTTATCAGCACATACATGGAAAATCTGTATAGTTTTGATTAGGACTTTATGAAATGAAGGTTCATATGCACTTTCATACAGCAAAATGCTGCCACAAGTTGCAGTGATAAACATACATATCAGTAACATGTTAGACCAGAGATGGGCAAAACCAAATCATGGAAGGAGTGCTGCACACTTACCTAATGTAATAAAAGCGACATTTTAAATGTATGTTGAAATTTGTTTTGGGCAGGACGGAAGTTGCCCACGGGCCATATACGGCCCACAGGCCACCAGTTGCTCATCAGATGGACACCCACTGCTAAATGCCCACAGCTGATTTAGATAGATAGTGAAAGTAGATGAGTGAGGAGAGATACACAGATAGCTAGAGGGAAATGCTGGTTTATCACAGGTGATAAAGTTCCATGACTCAACAATAATTTTACAATCACTTTTATTTTTCTAACACTGTGCAGCCCTATTTTTTCCACTTCAGATGATACCTTTGACTTTTTAGTGGCTCCACGCTGAATCCTCCCTGTGATGACATAAGTTTTGCGTGTGATCATTTAACACCACCAAAGAGGCAGCAACAGACGCGTTTCCATCTGCCCAATATGAAGGACGAATCACAAGTTTGTTTGACTAATATGCCCCCTGGTCACAGAAGCCCCTGCCGTTCTGTCATTTATCCCAGAATTGTAACTCTTTCATTTGCTTCAGGGGTCCTACCTTCAGACTCATCAGTCCTTGTGACACCTAATGGATGAAGGAAAAGTGGAAGATTAGACTTTCTAATAACGCTGGTTTTAGCATGTTCCTTCTAATCCAAGTAATCATTAAACCACATGCTTCAGCTAACAGCTAAATGACCTGCATGGAGTATTAATTGCAATCTGTACATTATAGATCTTAATTAACCCCCTCTCACCCTGCAACACTGGCAAAATAAACCAGTTTTTCTGATAAAATCAATAGCTGAGAGCTGAGTTTTTGCTTTTTTTGTACTCCTTTACTCCGTAAAAGACTAAAACAAAGAGAATTATCACAACAACAGGGAAGGATTATTCTATCATCAAAGAATATAATGGACGAGAAATACAATACGTTATACAATCATTTGAGTCGCAATCTTTTTAATTACTTTCTGGTAAAACAAAATTGCCTAACATCCAGGGTCAAGTCATTATTCTCAAATACTCATCTCAAAAATGCGGAGTCCGTCAGGTAACATTGGATTAAGAAAATAATGCAACAAACTAGTTGATGTGTGGCCACAAGATAGTTAATGTGTGGCCAAATTGTTGTTAATGCGTGGCCCCATTATTTTTCATGTGTGGCCACAAGACAGTTAATGTGTGGCCACATTATAGTTAATGCGTGGCCCTATTATTTTTCATGCACGGCCAAAAGATACTTAATGTGTGGCCACATTATTGTTAATGTGAGTCCACAAGACAGTTAATGTGTGGCCACATTATAGTTAATGCGTGGCCCTATTATTTTTCATGCGCGGCCAAAAGATAGTTAATGCGTAGCCACATTATAGTTAATGTGTGGCCCCATTATTTTTCATGTGTGGCCACAAGATAGTTAATGTGTGGCCACATTATAGTTAATGTGTGGCCCCATTATTTTTCATGTGTGGCCACAAGATAGTTAATGCGTAGCCACATTATAGTTAATGTGTGGCCCCATTATTTTTCATGTGTGGCCACAAGATAGTTAATGTGTGGCCACATTATTGTTAATGCGAGTCCACAAGACAGTTAATGCATGGCCACAATATAGTTAATTCGAGGCCACAAGGTAGTTAATGTGTGGCTGCATTACAGTTAATTCAAGGCCACAAGGTAGTTAATGTGTGGCCACAATTATAGCTAATGTGAGGCCGCAAGATAGTAAATGCAACACCAACGTGTAAAAATCTGGATTTAGCATTATTGTATTATTTGAATTTAAAATTCACTATAATACATATTGAATACAGGAATATTTGGCCTAATAATAGTTTTTTGTTATTGTTTAGATTAAAAAAATCAAAACTACAAACTGATGTCTTCCAGTCACACTGTAAATCTGAGTCTGTTTCAAAAAGACAGAGGGTTGCAGATGGCTCCTGCAGATGCCGTGGACAAACAAGACGGCTTGAGAATGAGTTATTACAACATCACAACTTTTAGTGTTGTGTGTAACAAATCAAACACTGTCACTACCTCACACTGTTAGGAAAGGGAGATTGCCACACTAACATTTAAAAAGTGTTTCCCTTGCACTTTAATTTATGACGCAAGTCATTTCACACAATTTACGTGTGTATCTTGGCTTCTAAATAAATCCATTGTCAAGCAAACTTTGTCAGATTTATCTTAGCAGAGAAAGGTTTCACCTACAAACTGGTCTACTCTTGTTTAAAGCTGGCAGCAAATGGAGCAGATTGTTTCCAATTTAGATGATTGCAATAGTAAAATGATTATTAAGTCTCTAAATTATTCTTGACATGGACAAACACAATAACGCCTTAAAAACTAGTGCTGAACAACAGAATTACGCAGTGTGATTACAGAGCAGATGTCTCCATATGGAGCTCTGTGGACAGGTCAAGGCTTCTGTCAGAACAGAAAGCAAGGACTAGTATTAAAACTGACAATGTGAGGTTCTCTTGACATTTGTGATGGATTTGCATTGTTCCACGAATTTCAAATGACTCACTCTGTGTGGCACAAAGCAGAGTATTAATGTAAAGCTTCTATGATTTATTTAAGCCTCTGTTGTGGCAGTCATTCAAAATAGGTCTAATTTTTTCCCAGAACAAAATACTGTTAATTTATTCGCAGGTTCAGAAATTCAGCATCTCAAAAACCTTATTTATTTTCACTGCTATTTTTTAACAGCATAAGAAAACTATGACATATATAATTAAATTGGAAAGCAATGTAGTAGTTTAGATGTTACCTCTTACTATTTAACACAAAAAACACCTACAACAATGACGTGCATTTTTGCATTTTGTTTTTCCTTAGCGAGTTAGGTTTGGAAAGTAAGACTAAAGCGAATCAATATTTGTGGGCTGAAACTGAAGTTGGAGAAATATTCTCTTCTGCATGCTGAATGACAGTGAGTTAATGAAACGCTACAGATTAGATTGAGTAGGGATAATGTTTGTGCTGGATCTCATTAAAGATGCGACACGTCTCCCACCCGAGGCTTTAACAGCAGGAACAAAAGAGATCACAACTGCAAGGTATAAAGAACCTGGGGTGGGGTGGGGGGTGCAGCAGTGTAGTTCTGATGACTCTCCTCTGGAAATGGTTTGATGCTCACTGACTAATTGAGGTAATGGTCATTGGCTTGATTGGTCACTCGTTCACAGCACATTTATAATTTAACCAATGTTGCCATTTATGTGAACTGTCTGGTAAACCCAGAAACTGATTAAAGCTGAGCTATAATTATCTCAGTTATGTTACGCACAAGAAATAAAATTGCCATTAAACATAGAATCTGCATGTGAAAGGCCACTGAGCACAGACCTTGTTTTATGTCTTACAGTTTAAAGTTGTTCACTTTGAACAAAATCCAATTAAAGGATGCCAATAAATATTCAGTGTCCTCTGTATCCTGCAGAACTGTGTGACCCAGTCAGTAATGTGCTCTCCAGTTAGGAAATTAATGTTGTTTTTGTACAAAAAGTATTTCTTGAAAAAAAATGTTATTTTAATTAAAAGCTAACCTGCTAAATTGTGTAGCTTGTTGCTAGTTTGGTTAGCCCAGTTCTACGTTTAGTTTTTAGTTAGACTTTTGTTACTTTTAGCAATTAGAGATAGTTTTAAGAAGGGTTTTTCCATATTTTGTCAGGTTCACAGACAATAAGATTCCTCTCATTTTAGCTTCCCTTTCAGTTTTTCAGTGTAACAATACATGGTAGTAAATTGATAAGTGAATGATTCTATCAGAACTTTAACACTCAGATTTTGAATCTTTGAATTGAATTAAATAATGGTACGTTCACACCGAACGCGTTTTGAGCAGCAAAAAAGCGCCCAATGCCTCAAGTTGGACACACTACGTTCAGATGCACAGACTAGACGTTTGTCTGAAGAGGGAGGAGCGTCTTGGTTTTTTTCCGGTCTGTCTCAACAGCGGATGACATAAAGATAAAATAAAGAAAACGGCTTTGCTTTATTTACTAAAAAGCAAGTGAATGTTGCGCACAGCAGATAATTAACTCACCAGATGATTTGGGGCGGTTTGTTCGGTTAGTTTCGCTACTCCAGGAGCTGCGAGCTGACGGACTATTTTTTTGTCCTGAGCCCAGTCTAACACCGCGGTCAGTTTAACGAGCTGCTGACCCACATCGGTGCTGATATCTCCTGCCAGAACACCAACTGCAGACGGTTGACTTCAGCTAAAGAGCTCCTGTCCGTCTGTCTGTGGGCAACATTCAGGAAACCGTCACGTGGAAAAATTAGTCTCTCTGATTGTCAAGACGCGCCGAGCGTCGAAAGTTCAGATTTTTGAACTCGGGTGTTGGCTGCTTTCGCCGCACCGCATGCACGGAAAATGCTCTGCTGCACTCTCCGCGCCACGCGACCTGATGCGCCGCGAGACCCCTAGAGCCGCGTCCACCATATACTTTGCATGTAAACCGGCCGCTCAAAACACGTTAGGTGTGAACATACCATAACATAATATCCTGAAATAAATTTCACATAAATATATATATGTTTTTGTTTGTAGGCATGTAAAAAAGTTATTTAATTGACACGAGGACCGGCTTACCTGATTGCAACAAGTGGTTCCGTTTATGGTCGTCACAGCAACACATTTTGCAGATCAAGTGTCCCTTTTTTCTAACTTTTGTGAGTCATACCTGTTTGATTCTGCTTTTAGTAAAGAATTTCTCGTTCCGAGCTCAGATTAATCTCTGCAGCACCTGAATAGATGGCAGTCGTGACTGCTGTATTTTGAGGAGAATAAGAGAATAATTGTGTTTTTTGAATATATGGTCAACAGGATAATAGGTGTCTACTTCTTCCAAAAAGTAATTATCTTTGGCCAGCTCGTGTGTGTGTGTGTGTGTGGGTGGGTGAGGGGTTTGAGCAGTGGTGTTGTGCATAAGTAAGTGGGTGGAAGCAATACAGTGTATTTGTGTCCTTGGCTTTTTTATCTGTTTTTGATATATATATTTGTGGGTTTGCATATCTCACATTTTAAACCATCTTCTTGAGAATTTAGAATGTCTCGAGTCAAGCTGCACCCAGAGTCATAAACATTCTACAGTGGCTACAGTTATGGATTTATGTGTGTGTGAAGGAAAAATAAAGTGTTTGTGTGTAAAAATGCAGACTTTCTTTCCCCCTTAGAGGATTGTGTCGCTCCTGTTTAGATCCCATATGAGCTCAATCTAAAGTGAGCAGCACTGGGCTATTCTCAAGCCTCAGTTCCTTTGCTGTATGGCTGGCTGAGTGGCGGTAATTGCCTCCTGCCCTGCCAGTTCATGCTTTGACAAGCCGCTGAGAATGCAGATTCAAACCACAGTTCCCATTAGATTACACAAAGCAAGAAGGGGTGTCCCAAAAGCCACAACAGTCTTGTATGATGAGCCTCACTAACCTAATGTATGAAAAAAATGTAAGAAGGTGCTGTAGTATTCTTTTTTTTCCCAAAGAATATGTGAAGTTAAGATGAAGATGTTTGTTTCTTCAAACAGAAAGGTCATTAAAGGAGACACAAAGCAGTTGTGACAGAAAGATATCAAATCCAGTTAATGCTGCTTTCTTAGAGAGAGGAAGACTTATTGAGAAGATGAAAAAAAAAAACAATAAAAAATGTGCCCTGTAGATCTTTGTTTTCTCAGTATGAGTAAAACTTCTGAGCCAGTGCGGGCATCTTGAGAATAGAGGAAATAAACACAAGTAAATAACAAAAATACACTCCTTTTTTTTGTTTGTTTGTTTTGTTTTTTTCATAACCCTCAAACTGCCAAAATATCTCAAACATCCCTCAGGCTGCGAGCCATTTGATTTCCAAATCATATTGTGTTTTTCAATATATGATGGTGTGATCATTCTTTGCTGCAATTCTGGCTCAGACATCTGTTTGTACGGATGAGCGCATGAGGGAGAATACTCCAGAGGCTCTTGGCTATTGAGAGAAATGCTTGCGTGACTTCCCATCCCCCTAATGCTTATTTTTTTTTTTTGCTTTCTGAGTGTTTCCTGCCCTGTAGGACAGAAGTGTGACTGTCCCACCTACAGCGCCACAGTGTAATACACACATGCACTCTAGTAAAATGCGGCGCATGCTCCTGCACAGGCAGGACGAACTCTCTGTCCCACGTTGAAGGTCAGAAATGTGTTAAAGCACCGTGATCCCATCAATCTGCATAGCTTTAGAAGAGACGTAGCTGCTAACGCGGCGGCCATGAATAGAGGAGAAGTAGCTTTCGTGTGTGTCAATTTGTGTAGTCTCACGGGACGACCTCGCCCCCCACCACCAGCAGCAGCTCATCAAAGTAGCATATTAAAATGAGATGACTCAGGCTGATGATGACGCTTTGAGACTTGCTGCGCCAGAAGTGTAGCAAACTCCAACGTGTTCGCCTCGATCTCGTTGTCTCCCTCTCGCCCGCTTTCATTTCATGCTAAGTGGACTTAAACACTTGTGCTCTCAGAAATAACTAGATGTTCTGATTACGAGCAAAGCAGACTTTTGGGTGGCTGCTTCCATTAAATGAAGAAACGTTATCAGGAGTTCAGAGTTTGTGCGAAAAAAAAACACTGCCTTTTATCTAAATTTTGCGTGTAAGAATTGAGTGACTTTTACATAAATCTAGAACATTACATTGATAGTTGTTTTTTTTTTTTTTTTTGCATTTGATGGACACGTTTGTTCAAAATGTTTATGCCTACAATTTATCAAGAAAGCAAAAAGCCACATTTCGCCAAATGTCAGGTTGTTCTTACCGATGTAATACTTTTACACATAAATACAAGTACTGTGTAAAAATCTGCTCTGAAGCCTAAAAGTATGCCAGGATTATGTAACAGCAGCTGCGCGGCAGATGTTGTGACCCACTTGTCTACTAGCTTGAGTGATTGATATGGGTTTAGAGTAATTATTCAACATCAAATCAAATTTGCAGACAGGTGTAGGAAAAAAAATTATCCAATAACAGACACCTTAAGGGGGGTCATTATGTAAGCTAATAATAAATTAAAAGCTGAAAATTTATGTATGTTTTTTCCAGTATTAGATTTTTCAAAGGATGTCTCCTTTAAATCATGCTTTTAAATCATGCAAAATCCCCTTTTTAGCCATTAAATGCAATATTTGTGGACCTGGAGTCTCTCGGAGTGCAGAAAATTTGAATTTTGTCTCTCTTTGTGCTAAATAGATATCTTTATATTCTTTTTGGGTCATCCTTTTCAACAAGTTCTGTTTCTTTTCTCTATTTTCAGCTCTGGAAGCTGGTAGGGGCCAGGGTTTGAGGTGCCTTGTTTGCATTAAATTATTAAATCAAATCAATCTCAAATTATTAAATATTTCTCCAGTTTTAGCTTCTCTCCACTCAAATTCAGAATAGAATTTACTACTTTACTTCTAACATACAAAGCTCTCATCAACCAAGCTCCATCTTATATCAAAGATCTTATTGTTCCATATTTTCCTAATAGAGCACTTCGCTCTCAGACTGCAGGTTTACTTGTGGTTCCTAGAGTTTCTAAAAATAGAACGGGAGGCAGAGCTTTCAGTTATCAAGCTCCGCTCTTGTGGAACCAACTTCCACTTTCTGTCCCTGTCCTGAGCCTGGTTCTGCTGGAGCTTTCTTCCTGTTAACAGGGAATTTTTCCTCTCTGGTGCTGCAGCTGTGCTGCTCAGGATGGAGACTGTGACGAAGCAAAGATTTGGCGCAGTCTGCTGGCTTCTTTAGTTTTATTGGTTTTTTTGTGTACAGTGCCCTGAGACAACAGTTGTTGTGACTTGGCGCTATATAATAAAAACTGAATTGAAATTAATTGAATTTAAAGAGGCAGCGTCAAAAGAAGTTGATCTGAGGCACACCTCAAAAAAAGGGTAAAAGAGGGGCTTGTGGAGTTACAGTAGGGAGAAATGCAGGCCAAAGTATTCCACCTTATATATAGACCCCAACCGAATGATTTAAATGTAAAAAGAAGAATTTAAAAGCATGAAAATCTCTTTTAATTTAACTTTCCCAATTTTCGATAAAAATTTCAACTTAACTTTGCTTTACATCCATTTTTCTACATGATAATAAACTGTTGCCACCAACAATGGGAGTTGCTTAAAAAAAACCATCACGGAGATAAATCATTAATAGCTTTCGGCAGCTCAGAGAGCTCCTTTCTACAGACTCAAACCCTTGTTGATGGGCACTGCACACGGGCGCGAGTAGAGCCGATCCACGCTGATAGCACTGAATATATATGCCCTTGACATGACAAAGAGAGGTGGGGAGCTGAAAGTGGTCACATTGCATTAGCATCGAGCATGCATGAGTGGCTGACAGGGCAGCCCGACTGGAGCCCAGTGGTGGTTAAGGCAGCATGCAGGAGGTTAGGGACGTGGGGTCTACCATGCTTGAGGCATTACACGGGACAGTCAGATGGGGTCAGTCAGCAAAACCAAGCAGCCACCCCTCAATAATTAAATCAGTCACAGTCAATATATTTTGGCATGAGTGCCCCAGCTCTTTGATCACAGAAGGAAGACAGAGAAATTAAGTGTTTGACAGAACTGTCAGATACAGTATCAGCAAACATTCTTTTTAAAATTATCCTTAAACATAATAAAACATCTTTTAAAAAATGCTAATATTTACAAGTGCGTTAAAGTGTGCACAGTAATCAGCCTATTGCTCTTTATGAAGAGGATGGCTTTTTACCAGAGCTCTGGCCCTCTGTCAAATTAGATTAAGGGCTGCTTACTCATTATTGACAGGAGCCGCTTGCAGTAATGACCCATAGTGAGAGAGTCATTTCTTTTGATGGTAAGAACGCTGGCTACACTGCACATCCACAGAGCATCTCTTTAGGAGGGAAGATCCTTTTGCCTGTCATTTGGATTTTTGTGAATTGTTTTATGTCCCCCTGCTTGTTCTGCTTCTGACCAGCTTTGATCTAAAACACGTCTGCCTAATGTGTTTTTCTTCCCACTCCCCTTATTCAGCCTACTCTAAAGTCAATTGACAGTAAGGTTAGATTCCATAAATGCCCCTGAGAGTGCAACTGCATTTAATTTGTTTGAGTTGGAACGATGACCGGAGTCGCATGTAATTGAGAGGTTTTTGCGTCAGCTGAAATGATTGAGGTTATGTTGTGAATGCATGATGTACATGTTTTGTTTGTTTTCCTCTAAAAAGACGTGCTGTATATCTGACTTTTACACTAAAAGAATAAGTGATTTTCTATGTTTTCTGTTTCTCACGTTGTCTGCAGTTTTTGTTTCTGCCATAATGTGCGATGTTTACAATTATCCGTCTGCACACCTGCTTCGGTCTGTGCTGTGCTCCTCTGATTGTAGACTATGCCAGAGGCCCAGAGCTGAGCAGCCACCCTTTACAAACAGCAGGGTCTCCAATGAGATGCTAAAGAGGAAGCTTGTGTGCAGCACTGTGTGATTAACACTAGTCAGACTGCCAGAGGAGGAGGAAGCTATCTGCCTCCTATAACACACTGAGAGTGCACTTTTAAAACAATTCAGTCGACTTCTCCATTAGGAGCCAAGTCCTTTTCATGCTAATGTTAAACTCCCGTTTACACCAGATCTACTGAGGAAATACTGCAGCGTGAGATCTCCATTGGTTATGGCACTTTGGCGGAAAAGACGCCGTTGCTAATCAAGATGGAAACGGCGCGTATCTTTGGAGTTGTTTGTCTTTGCATTCAGTGTTTGTGGAAACTTCAAATGTCCCCTCTGCAAGCAATTATCGTACCCAAACGGTTACTGTGACTCCAACTCTTACTCGCTTCAGTCCATGTGTTACCCCTGACCTTTTCCATGGCAGGTGTAATGGTAACATTTCTCTTGACAGCACGGTAACATTTTGCATGATTTATTTGTGTACTAATATTGCTCATTTCCTTTGACTCCAAGGCGTTTTTCTAAAAATCCATAACATTTTTTCACCCCTCCATACCTTCTCCAGTCCACATGCTTTATTACCAGCTGCGTCTCTGAGGCAGGTATTGTTTTCCCCTGTGAAAATATGTGCGTCTCTATCATCACAACAAGAAATGGTCCTGGTGACTGCCACAGATGAAAGTTTTGATTTCCTTGGTTATTTATGCTTCTGTCAATCTGCCTGTAGAAATATGGCCTTTCAAAAAGAGCTGCAACCTTGCAAGATGTAATGAAACCTTACAAATGTGTTCAGTGGTTGAGATCAAAATAAAGTTTGACTTTGAAGGAGTACTAAATACATGTATAGGAATGACACCTGACTACTAGCAACTTGAACAAATTCCAATTTATCTTAACATTGATTTGATTATTTATTAGTCTGCATTCTGTACAATGAGCTTTATCTGCAGCAATAATGGGGAAATTTTCAATATCTAATATGCCATTAGCTGCATTTCCATTGACCATGAAAATGCGCCAATTCGAATTTCAAAAATAAATTTGCTCAATGGAAACACGTCAATTTGGAAAAAACTTCAGTTTTTCGACAAAATGGTTTTGCGCTAAGATGAGGTGGTTTTTCGGCCGTGTCGAAATTGGTGTATTTCGCAAAACTGCAATGGAAACACTTTTTTTGCATCACGGGAGTCAAGGAATTAAGATCCGACTGTTTCTACTGGCAAAAAGACGATGAAGAGAAAAAGAGGAAGTATTAGTAAAATCGCCGAAGTTGTAAAAGAAAGTAGTAAACTCACCGACTACAATTTCCCAAAAACGCCACATATGTATCTGCTCCCAAGTATAAGAGGCTTGTTGCTCGAAAGCCTCAATAAGACGCCAACGTCTCCTCTGATCACTAGTGCTGTGATAGCAATGTGCTTGATTGTTTACATCTACCACATGAATATCGCGAGAACAAGCGTATTCACGCATGATTTTAATAGCATTTCTTTCTTAATGGAAACACCGCAATTGCGAAACTGTGTTTTTCAACGTTAACAAAATATTGACAAAGTTTTGTGCACATTTGTAATGGAAACACAGCTACAAATGAGCTCACCCACAAAAAGGAATGTTTTTTTTTATGAACCTTCGTTTATCCAGTATATAAAATGAGTGTTACTGTTAAAGACTAGTTTCTGACTTTCCTAATATAACACATTTTACACCCTGTTAATCAAAAGATTTTTGAGTTCCAGTACTTTCTAGGTGTCGTACAAATTGACTTTGGTACCTAACGGTATTTGTTTACCATTATTTAGAAAGGCAACCAACTATTTATTTGTGTCCCATTCATAATGTATGTTAACGTCACAGCATTAACGTCAAAGTAGCTGTCAACACAAGATAAATTGGATGCATTTAAATATTTTTTTAATTTTTTTTTCTTGACTACCTTATTCACCGAACACCATCGATCAAAATATTTATACATATTTATTCAGTGTTCCCTTTTCTATTATTTCCCTACTCTGTTGCACATAATTTTACATGACAGGACTGCAGCAAGGCATAGATATAATAAAAGATATTGTGAAAATTTCTGTATTATTTAACACGCCAGTAGCTTGCATCATTGTAAAACGTAAAACCTTTGCAATCACAATCATAGTGAATTTTGAGTGTTCTGTTATCATAAATTCAATATCCCATGGTGCATTTAACACTAACCAGCTAACACTAAAGGCAACATGAAAACAGTTCAGATCATAGAAGTGAGCCAGTTACAAATGTGCTGCTAAAGTCTATGGGTTTGCATGGATTACAAAACCAAGGGCAAAGATATTTTAGTTGTTTCTCAAGTGGCCCAAAGAGAGCTCTGAGACACACAACACACATATCTGCTCCACTCCACTTAGTGTTTATGTACTCAGAGCTGCTCGCAAACATTCATGTGGCCACTCTGTTACACACAAAAGTTCTGGTTCCTGTTGGTCCCAGCAGGTTCACGTGGGTCGCTTTAACAATCACCTGATCCCTTTGACGTTGTGTGTGTGTGTGTGTGTGTGTGTGTGTGTGTGTGTGTGTGTGTGTGTGTGTGTGTGTGTGTGTGTGTGTGT
>JAUBOC010000063.1:8109336-8122299 GCA_032275365.1 Anablepsoides cearensis
AACATGCAAACTCCGCACAGAAAGACCCCAGGTCCGAACCGGGGATCGAACCCAGGACCTTCTTGCTGTGAGGCGTCCGTGCTAACCACTGAGCCTATATCTGATGCTGCTGTTACATCTGAATTTCCCATTGTGGCTATTTCTATTCTGTTTTATTCTTTAAAAAGTGTGTGTGTGTGTGTGTGTGGGGGGGGGGGGGTTGTGTGTTATTCACCCAATTACCTACTGTAAAACATGACATATATAGCATAAAGTGGTATGCAATGTATTTATTTTTAAACATCACTGATCCAAACTTTTGATAAATGACAACTAAATTTGGTTAATTTATTTACAAGATGCAACTCCTTGGTTTTACAAGTTTACTTGATTACCTGGAGTACGGTGGCCAAAGATTAGTTTTGGGCTACATGGAGTAAACTTTTATCATGACGTGTTTTCTCTGTGAGTAAGACTCTTTTGAGCAGTTCGGTGAAATTCAAGGTGTGAAACAGATACTTTTAGATGATGATCCATCTGGTTTGATTTTTAATTCTAAAACTTACAAGAACTACAGTATTCTCAAACAATGGGACGGGTTTATTTTCAACACTGTGCTTTTTGAAGATCAGTTTATGGTCTCCTCATTTAACTAATCACAGTTACAGGCGGTTACTTGGCGAAAGATTAAGCAGCATCTATTACAGTGAAAGGATTCACTTTTATTTATTTTCGAAATTCAAAACAGTTGCGAAGACAAAATCAGTGTCGTGATGAGCGTTAGTAACACCTTTTTTTTCTTCCCTAAACCAAACAATTAATTGGATCAACTAAGCACATAATGAGATCATCAGTGTGAAAATAATTGTATAAAAAAAAGGAAAATGCAAGACAAAATGATCTGAAGCAGCTGCAACAGTGAATGGCTTTTTCACACATTATCTATTCAAACGTGTGCCGTTGCCTTTTTATCAGAGAACAGAGGAAAATTTGTCAAAGCAGGTGGTGCAGAAATATCAGGGAAGAACACATGCTGACGAGAAGAAGAGGGTTTAGATGAAGGATGCTGCGCAGTCGGTGTTTGAGAGGGGAGAGGTGAAGAGAGAGGGGAGCAGCCTCTAATCGGAGGCAGGATGTCAGCTTTTACTGTGAGGACCCAAACCTCACACCACATCTTTATCAGGAACTAGGTGCTCTCATTAAAGAGTGGGCAAAAAGAATTATATTAGTTTTAGAGTGCAGCGGATGTTAAAAGCAAGAATATTTCGTTTTAACCTTGACATCATGCTTTAAAAAATCTGCCACAGTTTGGTTCTTTTTAACGTGACGTCAAATTCTAATACCGCCTTTTGTGAAGTCAACATAATAACACTTTTTTTTTATAAAAGAAGCTGACACACAGTTTCTAAATGGTTTGTGTAGGAGGGTTTTATTCAAGCTGGAATGAAATGCTTCACAGGATAAATGTTTCGTGCTGGGTGAAAATGGCTGCAAAAGTTTTGTCCAAATTAAAAAAAAAAAGAGAGAGAGAGAAAATCATCAGTCATTCTGTCAATGTCATTTTCTTTACCAAGAGTGAATTAACTAACAGGATGATTATTTAATGTCATCCTGAGCTTTATGGCTCCAACAGACAAAAGCTTTAATTTCCATTACAAAGTTTTTGCTGCAGTATTGACCAGAAGAAACTCAATAAAACTAAAAGCAGCCAGGTGATGATGTGTGTTTATCTAAAAGGAATATTATGCTAAATTGTTGGTTAAAACAACTGTTTCGTCTCCGTTCAGGTCTGAAAACGAGAAGTGCTTCTGGGAAACCACTGGGAAATAACGTCTGGATTAAGATGTCCCGGCACACAGGTGCAACTCATCAAACATTTCAGACACACACACACACACACACGGCTGGAAATACACTCAGGATTTCAACTCGAACCAACTGATGCCTATGAAGTCTAAAGAGCAGGGCGATTATTAGGATTATTATTGCTTCTCTGAACCTCCGAGGAATCTTTGCCCTATCGGATACATGATGAATCTGTGGGCAAATTATTGCTCAACATCCACGGAGGCCTCTTTTTAAATTACACCGCAGTGTCCCTCAAAGATTGCCAAACATAGAGCGGGCATAACATTTGTGTTACTCACCACTTCCTCTTTCGGGGAAGCGAGCTCTCCGCTCGCCCACAGAAGCCCGTACCTGCCTCGCTCAGGAAGCCCTGACAGTTGATGGTACAAGAGTGGATTTTGTAATGAGCGATCAACCAACAGATATGGGCATTAGTGTCACATTCAGCAGTGATGAACCGCTGTACTGAACATCAAAGTGGATCAGTGCGTCTACACGCATCAACATTTAATTGCTTTGTAAAGACTCTGGAGCTCCATTCTGGTTAAATTTGCGCAGGCATGATGTAAGGTGGCTGAGAATGACGGTGACAGCTTGAGTTCTTAAATTACTGTTCCTCTCTGCAGTCGTTACTGATGGGTGGATACAAACAAGGGCCAACGTATTTTCTGCCTTTTTTTCTTGTTTTAGTAAGTCTCACATGTGGCAAACCAGCACTGAATCACTTTGTTTGGGTTCAAGTCATTATTGGCTTCATTTATGTAAAGATCTTTAAGGAAACGTTGTTTTTAAAGAGTTTGAGTTTTTCTGTAAATTGAGTGGCTTCCTGAACATGGGGATTAGTAGCGTCCTCGCTGTCAAGCCATCAGCTAATCAAAGCAGGACCGGAGCACTTCTGCCATCCTAAAACACTCAAACCTAGCAGTTCATGTAAATGTGATTTTTTAAAAACCTTTAGACCACTGTCACTTTTGTATGAGAGGTTAATTAGTTGAAGTCTGGAGTTAGTTCCACTGAAAACCGAGTCCATCTGGGGTTTATTACCATAAATAATCCATGTGAAACATACTTTGCAAATCAGAACATGTTAAGTGTGCTCGACTAGAATAATTTTTTGATGGAAAAGTAAGGCAGTAAAAAACTGAATAATTGGTCTTCGGTGTGTGTGTGAGTGTACATGTTTTTGCTACCTGGTGGGGATGACCCACTGTTCCTTATAGGGACAAAGGCCTGGTCCCCATTGGCAGAGATACCATTTGTGGATTAGGGGTTAGGTTAAGGACCAAGGTGTGAATTGCGTTTAGGTTAGATTTAGGGTCAGGTGAGGTTAGTTTTAGGGTAAGTGGTCAGGGTTATAACAACAACTAAAATATATAAACATTTAGTTTTTTATTTTTGTGCTTCACTTTTGCAGTGCAGGAATCTTTAAAAAACATAACAAATGAGTTTGTTTGACGTCATTAATGCACAAACTTAAGCACCAAAAGCAACAATTTATTATTAAAAACAGAAAATGTTTTGATTTTTACTTGATTACAATTAAAGAACAAACCAGTGGGACATAAACAGTCTTAAAAGTGAGGGAGGTCGAAGTTTTGGATCAGATGGTTGTTTGTTACAAATAAACCATCAGAATAATAAAACCTCAGGAGGATGTAGTTTAAACCTTACATAAATTGGTAAAATAAATAAATACCAATTTAATTGTTTTTAGTTTGGCTTAAAAATAAGAAAAATGGCTTTTGTCCTTCAGTAAAGTTGGGAGGCATTAAATTAGTTTTATGCTTGTTTTATTAAGTGAGTGGGAACATATCTGCGGTTTATTAAAAAGCTTGTGATACGTTTTACATGCAGAGTTGTTGTTCTTCATGATCTTTTGGGAACAGCAGGAGTTGTGTTTTTCTGGCTCCTCTTTCTGTTTGGCTTTTAGTTGTTTTAACCTCTGACAAAGAGATCCATTCGGACTTTTTAAAGCGGAGCCGCTTTTTTAATTTAAAGACTCGACCACATCATCCGCACCACAGCTGCCCCCTTAAAGCTGTTTTGACACTCGGCTGTTGTCGGTCTGAACATGGCCTTTGGTGATGAAAGGCTTCCAGTCGTGTTCGTTTACTGACCGACTCGGTGGGTTCAAATGTCAGCGTCGTACTGTACTCTGCAGCTGGGGTCTGAATCCTCTTTTGCCTGATGCCAAAAGAATTCCTGATAAATTAGCTTTTTATTTATTTTTTCGTGTTGCTTTTAGTTAGAAAAAAAATACTCTAGGCACATACCCAAATCTTTGCTCTGTACTTGTGGGCACATTAGAATGTGACACACAACGCAAGCCTCAGATAGTTGAAGCTTTAATTAAATTAGACAAATCCCAAATTCTGTGTCCACTAACAATAACTTGGGCACTATCTGGGACCTACAATGGAGTTGGAATCGAAGCTTACAGACAGAAATACTCTGGGGTGGAGAAACGTTAAGAAGCAGGATTACACTGAAAAGTGAAAAGGAATTACACATGAATGTGTATATTCTGGACAATGTCTACCTAATTAAACGTAAATTCTGGCCCTGCGGGACGTCTTCCACAGAACAGATCTTTAGGTAATACTGAACGATATTTTTAAGGATTACTTTAAAGCTCGACCTGCTTCCTTGTGCTCTCCTTTGTGTATTCAAAACTGTAAATTCATTCTAATATAGAATAATGAGCAATTACAGTAGAGTTGCCCTCAAGAAAAAAAATATAATATTCATAATTTTACTTCTGTGAGCTGCAGTTAAGACTACAGTGAGCGTGAATTAATTTAAATCTGATGAATGATAGAGCATAAGAGCAGCTGGAGAGCTCTACAGCCACATGCTGATAGTACCAGCCCAGTGGGAACATTAATAGTGGACTAGGATGCCAGGGGCTAAGTCTAATACCTGGTAGTTTATTAACATGATGAGGGGATGTTCTGGTTTAATGGCTAGTAAAGTTCACAGATGGCTCGCTGGAATAATACAGACGAGGTTGAGATCAGCCTCCCGTGTGAGCAGTACGGCTCCGATTCCCACCTCATCCATCTTGTTTCAGCCGCTTTAATTAAAATATTTCATAGATAAAGATTAGCAACAATCATGAGAGCAATACAAATTGTAGTAATATTTTCATAAGCAAAATTGTTAAGACAACAAGAAAGTGACTAAATAAAACAGGTGTGCTCGTACTATTAGCTTGTTTTCATTTTAAGTTCAGAATTGAATAATTTTGTAGCAAAGGCTTGTTGGCTGGTCTTTAAATGTAAAATAGAATTGGTAAATGTCCAAAGTTAACAAAGACATATAAAACACACTTGACTAATTTATTTGGTTAGATAATCTTTGGTGATGATGGCAAAGTCTTAATCATTTAAAAGTTGTCCTCTGTTGCATTTTTCACTTGGTGTTAAAAATGGACTCAATACTGTCCAAAATGATAGTTCAAATTAAATATATTTATGTGCTGTTAGTTGTCCTGCTGGAATGTGTAACCTTGAAAACTGAATGCCACTTTTGGTTTTCCATTAAAAACCATGTAAAACAAAACTCCATGATCAACTGTGGTGTTTTGTCGAATCTTCACTTCAGCACAGTGTCTCATCCTGAGCAGCATATTGGCGACAGTGGAAAGGAAAAACTCCCTTTTAACAGGAAGTAACCTCCAGGACAGGCAGCCATTTGCTTCGAGCGGCTGGGTTTGAGAGGACATGAAAGACACACACACAAACACAAAAGGGCTGGTCCAGGTGTATTTTCCTCTAGAAGAGAGACAAAGAAAACCCATTATTAACATAAATAATTACAAAAGTGACTGAAGACAGCAGCAGAGTGAGGAAATGTGGTCAGTTTGTCCTCAAGTAGTTTAAACCTATAGCAGCAGAACTAAGGAACAACTGGGTATGTAATTAAACACTCAGGTTTTACTTTTATATCAGTCTTGTAAAAATATATTCCATTTGACTCCTCTCTGTCTCATGCATTTCATATCAACACACAGTCGTCCTTTTAACACGCTGTGGTTCTTCAGAAATATTCAAAGAGTCGCACGTTTTCTACCTGATATCAAACTGCTCTTTTTGTCTGGTGGTGAAACCGGTTGAGAAATACCTGCCACGTGTTGTAGAGGGGACTTTCTGTTTGTGCTGCACGTTTGGACCCTGCGATTGAAACAGGAAGCAGTTTTGTCTGTTTTCACAGGTAGCGTAAACAAAAAACAGTGAATAATGCAGAAAGGCACTTGGAGGCAGCTCTGCCTGTAAAACACAAGGGAAGTTGTTTGATTTGTACAGTTCTATGGTGTGCAGGGGAAGTCCAAAGTTTTTTTCAAATGTCTAGGGAACGAAGCAATAGGCAGTTTTTTTTTTTTATGAAAAGGTTTTTCAGGGTAGATTTCATCCCTGATGGTGGCAGAATTTATGATGTGCTGCCAGTCAACAAAAAAGGCACATTATGTTTTATAGCACTGGTCTCACTTCACAAGATATGCCTCAGCTAGAGGATATTAAAAAAGCATCCATTTTATAATTATAATGAGTTATAACTGAATTACACAGATTAACTGGTGTAAAAATTTAAAAAAGGCCCCTTAATAAGCAGCAAATTTATGAGTAATATTTTCACCCAAAGTCATTTCATCCAAATGCATAAATTGTGCTTTATTTATTTTTTTTCCATCAGCATGTTTGAGCTTTACAGTAAATGGTCCAAACGCTGAGTCATTTTACTACACCATCTGCTGCTGCACATTAAAAGTCAGATTTCTATGTGCCTGTAAATGACACCATTAAAAAGCCAAACGACACGTCTCTCAATCTGATTCATGCCGCGTTAAAAACCGAGCGAGATGTACAATCAGCTAATTATTGCTGGGACTTGTTGCAGATCTTAATTTAAATTTAGCCATTTAATTAAAATGTACAAATTTTTAGATAATCCCTCTTGGAAAGTTGCACATTTTTGACGGCGTAATCACAGCGAGGCACAGGACGAGACTGCTCCCCGGGATGCAAGCCTGCTTCCTTGGGAGAAATCAAGAGGCGATTTCACCAATCTGTGCGCCTATCAGGGTAATGAAAAAAAGCAACAGAATGAGTGAATGCAGCAGCGGTCTGAGTGCTCCCATTCATTAAATTGCCGCTTTAGAATTTTTGTCTCTTTGCAAGTTAAAAAAGAACTAATTAACACCCCTTTCCGCCTTCCACTAACTTCAATTTTACCTTTGGCAATGTGTTTGGCTCCGCGTCTCGTCTTTGAAAGCGTCATTCATGACTGGCAGGAAGACAGAAGAGTCCGTCCCTGAAATGTGTGTGAATGCAAGCTGGCTCTGTGTGACAGTAGCTGCCATCCGCAGGGACTGAAGCAGGTAAATTCTGGACACAAGCTGAACCGCTGGAGGACAGAGGGCAGAACGTGAGCGGGTGTTAGACAGAGATAAGCACAGACAGAGGAGCAATGTTAGGGTTTGTTTTTTTTATGGAGAAGGAAGGCATAATATTAAGAGACATGAACCATAAATTACCAATCCAGAGGAGCAGACTGACATTAGAAAGAGAATAAAATAGCAGAAAAGCTCTGGATTTGAACCTGTTAGTAATCAAATATCACTACTTAAGCGATGATCCATCATTGGAAGGATTGGAAGTTCTTTTTTGTTGATGTCTTCAATAAGAAAGGTAGATGAAGTGCCTTGAAAACATAAAACTTCATTGGATTTTTTTATGTGATTCAAAGCAATATTTCTGCTAGAAACCAGAACACCTGTATGGTCTACCACTAAGCAAGAGACATCATGAAGACCAAGGAACTCTCCAAAGTTGTGGAGAAGTACACATCAGGGCTGAGTCCTAATAAAATATCCCAGAATATTAAACATTACTTAAATCATTAGGGAATAGAAAGATTTGGACCAGTTTGGTCCTGCAGAATGGATAAAATCTCTAGTAGTTAGACTGGACCAAAATTATAAATCAAGACCTCGAAGAAACATGAACCTGTGCCTGCTGCAAATGCTGGTGACACAAATTCATCTTCTGGAGTATTTTTGCATTTAATCACATAAAAATCCAATTAAATTCCAGGTCGTAATGCAACACAAAGAGTACTGTTGTAAGGTTGTGTAATTCAGTTTCACAGGCCTGTCTGTATGACCAGTTCACTGATTTATTTTCACACAAACAATTCAGCTTAAATTCCCGTCAGTCATAAAATATGTCAGATTCTTCTTTTGTTTCATGCCCATGAATAATTAACACTTATTTTTTTCATCAAAACCCCCAGAGAGAAAACATATCACATGTTCATGGGAAGAAAACAAAGAGTCCTCGGCTGTTGTTTTCCTCTCTGCTAGTCTCGTACAGTATGTGCACTGATATCACACGGAGAGATCAGAGAAAAACACTATTTGCCTGATTGCAGTAAGACCTCTCCAAACGCTGCTTTCCTCTTACGAATCCCTCAAAAACAAAGCAACATTTCTACGTTTAATTGTTGTTGACACAGTTTGGAGTCGGCCGCCTCAGATGCTGCTGAAGACACCGAATAATCGACACTTCTAAGCAAACAATTTGCTGACAGCAGCTCTGCCTAATCTGGCTGTTACGTCTGCTGGGTGTAGTTTCAGCTGTGGCAGCTTCGCAAACACAGAGAGAGGAGATGGAATCTGAAGACTTAGCTTACAAACTCCAACACACCAAGCTCTTTTCATATCCTCCATGATTGCTTTCCTTTGCCTCTCTGGCAGTGCGCGGGCCCCGCTTCTCTCTCGCCAGCTTGGGAAAGAAGAAGCGTCGAGGCAGGCAGGGAGAGACGATGAATAGTTTGTGACAAAAAAAGACAGAGAGAGGACATGGATCTAAAAGACAAAGCCGTCGCACAGAGTCCATGAGTCAGCTGACAGCAGAGACGGCATTCTCAATTGCCCTTAGAGCATATTTCTCATCCTAACTCCTGGTAATTGGACATGAGCACTGGTGATAAATTGCTCAGGCTACCTTGGATTTGATGACGGCTTTGTGGAATTCAGACTGGCACCTGGAGGAGAGGGATATTTGCAGCTCGTCAACTCTCGCCCCCCCCCCCCCCCTTCAACCCTCTACCTTTAGTTTTCCACAGATATAGACTCAGTAATGATAACAACCTAAAGTTTATTTATGACCCGTGATTTACACTGTCTCTTCGAAAGAAAAGTATATCTTTCAAGGTAAAGCTGAAAGTAGATCGAATCCTGGAGCTACATATTTTAAAGTAAGTCTGCAAAACAAACCTGACATTTAAAGGGACAGTTCAGATTCTTTAAAGTGGAGGTTTAAAGTGTTGAAAGGTGATAAACAATTATTATCTTACGTGTTGTATATATATTTAAACAAAATAAAGTTTATGTCACTTGTAGTGAAAATTATAATAATAATTCTAATTCTGAATCTAATTCTGAATAAGCATAAAGCTGGAAGGTCCCTTCTTTATTGTAGGATGAAGACGACATGTCAAAGTGAATTTCCATTGTCGCTCTCCAAGTACTGTAGCAGACAAACCCGATTTAGCATTAGATGATGATTCTTCTATGCCACAGCTTGTGGGATTGCTAGTTTCCAATGTTTTGTTTTTAATTAAATGAATCATCCAAAGCTTGGTGGAAATGAATTTAAGCCTTTTTAATATTAAGGTAATAATAAAAGTTGGACTCAGGGCCGTCCTTTGTGTGGTTTTCATTGACAGGACCTCAAGGAACAGTCATGGAGAGTGTCTGGTTTGGGGAACCTCAGGGTCTGTGCTATGCAGATGATGTGGTTCTGTTTCTTCAGGGTCAAAACTTTCAGTATTTACGGGATTCACAGCAGAGTGGGATGAGACTCAGTCTTCTTTAAGTCTGAGGCCATAGTTTTAATTGGAAATGGGTGAAATGTCCTTTTAATGTCAGGAAAGTCTGCCTCAGGTGGAGTTTAGGTATAAAGACATGTTGTTCATGATGGTAGGATTGAGTGGGAGATGGATCAATGGATCAATGGATCGGAGCATTGTTTTGGTTGTGGTGAAGACGTTGAGTCAAATGGCAAAGCTCTCGATTTACTATTACTACTATTATGTTCTGACCTTCATCCACGGCATGATCATGAGGTTTGGATCATGACTGAAAGCCAATATGAACTTACTTCATAGGGTGTCCGGGCTAAACATTAGAGATATGGTAGGAGTTCTGTCATTGGGAGGGAACTCTAAGTAGAGCCACTGCTCTTACCCATCTAAAGGAATCAGTTGAGGTGGTTCAAGCTTCTGATTAAGATGCTTCATAGATAACTTCCATTGGTAGGAGGTCCCGTAGCAGACCACAAACTTTACGAAGGGATCGTGTTCCTACTCTGGCCTGGGAACCCTGAAGAGTGTCACTGAAAAAAGTAATATCTGGGTTTCTTTCCTGGACCTGTTGCCTCCATGACCCAACTACTGATAAGCAGTTAGAGATGGAGTGATGGTGGGGAAGTGTAGAGCAGCTCCAGCACAGTTTTATCAGTTCACTCGCAGCAGACAGAGACTTCACACTCTGAGCTGCCGCTCACACCACGTTAAAGTTGATGGATGTTTATTGGCGTTGAAAACATCTACCATACATCTCTTATGTAAATCTGCCTCATTCAAATCAACAGTAATTGGAGGAGAAGAGTCTGTGTTTTCATGTAGATGTGATTTTCATCAGGGTGACCTTGGTGATGTAACAGGACTCTGTTGTATTCCATTATGGATGTATTCTCTTTGTGGCTCATTTGGTGGAAAGATATTCATAAAATGGACATTAAACAGGGCTTTAGGGGAGATTTGGTGCAGTTTGTGTCAGATTTGGAAAAGCAGGGGAGCCCTGCGCTTAACAGTAATGTAATGCAAAATGACGCAGCTATCTATGGATATAAATCTACACAACCCTGTTAAATTCTAGATTTTTGTGATGTTAAAAAAGTAGACCAAGATGAATTATTTCAAAACTTTTTCCACAACTTTTTTCCTATAATCTGTACAACTCAGTTGAAATAATAGAAACCCTTTTGGGGGTTAAAGTAAAAAGAAAATGAAACAAAAATATAGTTGCATATGTGTGCACACCCTTTAACTAATACATTGTTGAAGCACTTTTATAATTTATTAAAGTACTGTCCACCAGCATGGGACATTATGATTTTGAACTGTTCACAATTCCTTCCACCTTGACTAAGAACCCAGTCCCAGTTGAAAAAAAAAGCATCCCTAAAGCATGATGCTGCCACCACCGTGCTTCACTGTGGGTATGGTGTTTGCACCAAATATACCTCATGCGATTATGGTCAGAAAATTCATCAGACCATGACACATTTTTCCCCAAATGTATTTTTGCAAAATTTAGCCGGAATTTGATTATTTTATTTTTTTTGGTAAGAAAAATACACGCAACCGTACCCCCTACCACAGACATATGAAGAAAACAGGAAATTGTTGTGACAGCCTTGAAAGATTTTCCTGTAGCTCCTTTAATGTTGCTGTAGGCCTCTTGGCAGCCTCCCTGACCAGTTTATAGTTTGTCTTTTCATCAATTTTGGATGGGCATCCATTCTTGATAATGTCACTGTTGTGTCATATTTTCTCCACTTGATGGTGACTGTCCTCACTGTTCTTTTGTACCTGTCTTTGACAGATATATTGTAACAATGAGATCTCTCTGATGCTTTGAAAGCTCTCTGTGGGCCATGGCTGTGAGAAAATGTGAGGGAAAGCCTAGAACAGCTGAACTTCCTCTGGGGTTAATCAGAGGCACTTTAAATGATGGAAGGTGTGTACTGACTCTAATTTAACATGATTAGCTAATTCTGAACACCCACATCCCCAGGTATAAGAGGGTGTGCACACTGATGCAAACACCTTATTTCATCTTTAGATTTTCTTTTTATTTCCCCCCTGTAAAATGTTGAGGCTTGCATCAAAAGTAGAAAAGTTCTGAAATGATTTATTGTTATTTATCACAAAAACCTTGTGATAAATAAACATTTAACAGGGGTGTCAGCTATGACAGCTAAACTAAATGTGGAAGAAATTTTATGTTTCATGCTGCATACTGCTAAATTAATAAAGTACTTCATAATAATGCATATTGGTATACATGTAATTGGTACTTGTTATGTTGGTCTACGTGTGTGGCATTTTTTTTTTTTGGACAGCTTACTATGCACACCTGAATTCACATTTTTCATGAGTGGTACAAATTAAATCTAACTAAGTGTTTTGTTGCAAACAAGGATCAAACAGAAATAGGCTGTTTATTAGCTGATCAGAAGTTTTAAGGCCACATGGGCGGAGTCTTCCAATTCCTCACCTGCATCTGGTTTCATTGATGAGACTCTCCAGAGAGATTCATTCCTCACTGGAACATTATTGTACTACTACTGGTGGCAGCCTCTTGATGATTCTTTTGTGACTTGAGTGATCTTATTTTTTTTTAACCTGTTTTTTTTAACCTGAAGACATTGCGAATAATATGTCTCAACTCTGGAAACCACATGACCTTCTCTCATTAGGACTGTAAATAACTGTAAATAATAATTTACTCCTTGTTGTCAGACCTGCATTATCAGTTGAGGCTGAACATCTAAAAAGATTCTGAGGGTAATGTCCAAAAAAATCAAGTGGCAGCCCACCCACCCAAAAAATTACCAACCCTGAGCCGAAGGACCAAATTGGCTGTTGGTTAAGAGATATGGTCTTAAACCTGTGATCAGCTGATGAACAGCCTTTTTCTGTTTAATACTTGTTTGCAATAAAATGCTAACTCAGTAGTTTTGTCTCACTCCCATTCTTTCTTTTTGCACTTTGAAGCTCTACTTAGAACTTTCTTACGATCCAACAGTGCATCAGGTCTTAAAATGTTGATCAGGAGTGTGTGCACTGTATGTATGTATTTTCTATAACTTTTTAAATTTCTGACAACTTAAGATGTATGTATGTGGTATTTTTTGTCATTTTGGACAATGTATTATAGTATGTGGTATTTTTTTTGTCATTTTGGACACTGTACTATAGTATGTGGTATTTTTTATTCATTTTGGACACTGTACTATAGTATGTGGTATTTTTATTCATTTTGGACACTGTACTATAGTATGTGGT
>JAUBOC010000063.1:8143091-8155740 GCA_032275365.1 Anablepsoides cearensis
CAATTAATCGTTAGTCGATCGATAAGATCTATCAACTTTAGATTAATCCATTAATCGATAACTTGCATCCCTAATCATGTGCCATTACAAACGTGAACGCTTTACAACCTTTTTCAAGTAGAGGAAACAATCCTTTAAAAATAACCTTAGGTACACAAATTGTTAAAGACAAGGTTTGACATAGAATCCATTAGGTCCATAGAAAAAGGAAACTATCAAACATAACTATGTAGACAAGAACAACAAAAAATTCTGGTTGACTATTGTGAGGGATGGTCAATAATATGACCAAGCTCATGCTGAAATAAGAACATGCGCTCCAACTGTCTAAAATACAAAGCAATTGTTCTCTAAAGTTCTGCTTTTATGTTCACTTTGAACAGCATCTATTATGCACAAGCATCATTTTTCCCTCAAACTTTCCTGATTTAAAAACTCAGCTTCGTCTATCAGTTCTAGATTCATCACCTCGTGTGGTTTGTGCCTCTCAAACACTTTTCAAGCCTTGCCAAGAAAAGTCAACTTTCAAAAGCTGGCAGAAAATGAGTCTGAAGAAGCAGAGATCTCCAAGTTAATTTAGCAGCTTGTGGCTGCGGCACGTATGTTTTCATGTGTGTGTACTTACATCCTGTGGGACCTGGATGAAGGCGAAGGTGTACTCTGTGGCCTGTGCTGGCAGGGTCCTGGTGCCGAAGGCAGGAGGCATCGCAGCCAGACGGGTGCTTGACACCACTTCTCTCTGAGGGGGGGCACGGAAAGGACAGAATAAAACCCAATAAACACGGCTATAGTTGACTTCTTATACAGATACACACTAAGCAGGTAACAAATATTTGCTTTTATATTATATTTGTTGTTCCAGTTCATCACCAGCATGGCTGCAAAACAATTCGCCATGCTCTCCAGATGCAAATTCATCCCTGTAATGTATTTCTCTTTTTCTAAGATTCTGAATCAGTTCTGCGATGTTTATGCCACTTTTACAGTGACAGTATAAACTGTGAAAGGAGGACAGGTGTCATTTCTCTTGATAAATGGCTGCATACTCTTGTACGTCACCTTATAATCATTTTACAGCTGTTGCTACACCTGCACTGAGGCCCTTTTACAAAGCTCCACTAAAAACACGACACGTCTAGCTGATGCACAAACTCACCAAAGTAAATAGTTTGGCAAATGGGCAACAGAATAAAGAAATTAATTTGAAAATATACATTTTGGCCTATATTATAAATGTACTGTTGATAATTGAATGCATAAAGGTTCCTATTCAATGTCAATGTTTTTAAGGCTGCATACGATGAGCTTGGTTTAAAACTCAAAGTGCAATCGCTTGCAATATAATGACATCACAATGAACCTGTAAACACTGGCGAACTTAAAGTGCCTGTGACATGTCTATATCTTTATACTTAAGAAAATTGGCATAGTACACATGATTTTACTCATTTTGTCACAAAACTGGCCTACTTTCTTTTGAATTTGCCTCAGTCAAAGTGAAACAGGGAGTGACATCAAAGGGGAACTCATTGATAAAATAAACTTGCTGGTTTCTGTTTATTAATTTTTTTTTAACTTTAAGTCTTCTTCATCTCTCTTTGATAGCGACTAAAAATAATCTAAAGAAACATCAAATTCTTCTCTACAGTCTGTTTTGTTAGCTTTTGTAACAATGCTCTGTTCAAATGCAGACATTCCCTTTTTACATCACTTCCTGTTTCTTCACATGCAAATATCTCAACAACCGTTCATCTCAGGGACGTGAAATTCGTTTTACAACATGTTATCATTGTTATCTTTCTAAAAATGCATTCATGTTTATTACAAAAAATTGATGTCACAGGCACTTTAATGTGATAATGGTGCAATTGGATCATACATTTTTTGCTGGCTAACATCAATTATCTGTCATCGGCTAATTATCGACTCTAAAATTTAGCACATTGTAGCTACACATCAAATGAATGTTTCCTGAAAGTTTCATTAAAATCCACCCAGTATTTCATGATATTTTGGTAACAGATGTGCGCAAAAACATTATTCACCTTTGGCTTACAGCGGCGGACAACGAATTGTACCCCATCTAAGTTCTGATCAATAACTGATCACCGCAGGCCACACTGTGGTGGAAAGTCAGACAAATGTAGCCATTAGAAGTCAGAAGGTAATTTAATGACCCCTCATATCTTAGGTTAATAGGTTCACTGGAGTGTGCAGTCTAGACAGAGAAGATCTTGAACGCTCATTATGGATAAAATGTTAAGATTTATCTACCAATATTAGACTTTGATGGCACTTTGAATGTGGGCTTTAAAAAACCAAATGACAAAAGTGTTCAGCTGTGTTTGCTAATGATCACATAATAATTCAGGCGCTGACCTGTACCTGAGAGAGGTGGCAATATTGTCGACTAATAGCTCATGACACGGGGCCACGGAATCAAGGCCGGTCTGACTCAACCTGAAATGACGCAAAACTACTACAGATGAGGGGCTGTGGATATCAGCTTGTCTTTTCCGTGTGCACCAGGTCAGCCTCAGAGAATAACACTTTCAGCAACATGCCAGGATGCATCGCATCTGCCAGCCAAACCACGATCTGTCCCCTGCTCCGAGGTCAGTCGCACACTGTGCCGCTCCACTGCATCATGGGAAAACTCCCGCAGGGTGGAGGGGGGTTGGCTGCATCAGCCACTTGGTGATGATGCAAGCATGAGCGCGCACGTGGGCAGAGGCACAACTACGCAGGATGAAGTGCCTTCGTCATCGCTGAGTAAAATTAAAAAACCCATCCGAGGAGGAGGAGGAGGGGAAGGCGGGGGGAGGCTCTGTTTTCCTGCTGTTATGAAAGGAATAAAATTGATGCACTTGGTTGCACACTTTGTTTTGCCTCAGTGACAAACAATAAAAGGAAAAACAAACAAGCCGCCTTTGTATTTGTCATAAAAAATATTCAGCTGAAAGGACAAGGGAAGGTTTCTTTGAACATGAATTTAAAACGACTTGTGAATGAAACACTAGAATCCCTTCAGCTGTGTGTTTGTGCTCTGAGAACAACAGTGCTTTAATGACTTTTTTCCCCTCCTCACCAACACTTGAGCACAAAATCTAATTTCTACTGAAAAAAAAGAAAAAAAGTTACTCACATTGCCATAGTCGATGTAGAAGACGTGAACCTTTGCCGGTGACTCAACTTTCTCCACTCTGGCTCTGTACCTGCAGCGGTAAAGGAATAATTGGGGGGGGGGGAGAAGAAAGAAAGAGACGAGGGAGGGAGGTGGGAGAGAGGAGAGAGAACAGGGAAACAGAGATGAAGACAGAGGGCACAAGTGGAAAAGGAGATGAGTAAATGATTCTGTGCTTATTTCCCTGGGGAGAAG
Source organism: Anablepsoides cearensis (assembly GCA_032275365.1). Classification (NCBI taxonomy): domain Eukaryota; kingdom Metazoa; phylum Chordata; class Actinopteri; order Cyprinodontiformes; family Rivulidae; genus Anablepsoides; species Anablepsoides cearensis. Next base: position 8,146,471 of record JAUBOC010000063.1, read on the forward strand.
GTGTTGGAGGATCTGTCTGTTGTGATCGGGGCAGAGGAGCGGGATAGGATGAACAGGCTGGGGGTGTAAGAGGGAGGGAGGGGGGCAGAGGGGATCTATCAGGACATGGGCGGGATGTGAAAATTGCATGGAGGCCCTCTTTGCAATAAAAAACAGAAATTCAAACTTGTTTTTTTCCTTGTAGCAAACAGCGTTAGAGCATTAGTGGTAATCATGAAAAAAGCCTGCAGATTTTTTCATCGTAATGTTTGATTTTTTTAAACAGTTTAAACTTTAATGAAAAGAAAACAGCAACACAAGCATCTACCAATCAGTGGGAGATTAAACAAAAACTAAGGGACAAACTACAAAGAGCCTAAAGAGCTTGTTTCCCATCACACTGGATTCAGTGCATCTTTTCATCTGACCATCACTTGTCTGACACTTGAAAATAAACGAATGAGAGCGAGGATGACAAATTGGCTGCAAAGAAGAAGTGCAAGGAAAAGCCCAAAAACGAGGCTCACATGGGTGCAAAGAGAGAAAAAAGAAATGAGCAAGCAGACGTAAAGAACCCTTAAAAGGTTGAGAAAAGCAGACAGAATGTGACTGAAGAATAGACGTTTTGTTCTCTTCCATTCACTTTGACTGTTTGGGGTTTTCAGACACCTTGAAAGGGGACTGATTTTTAATTACTCGATTGAAACAAGTCAGCGTCCCAAATGCATCACAGAATACTTGGATACAAAGGAAGAACAATGTTAACGTGGAAGCTGGCTGAAATGTATGGAGCTGCTTAAAAAAAATTAATAAAAAGAAACTTATTGGCTTATAAAGCAGGATTTTGGTTTTATTGTTTGATTTTTCTGTCTGCTGGTTCAAAATGATTTGTGTTGGTGACATGCAGGACATTTTCTTGTTTTGTTCTAAGAGGAGAAAAGGAAGATGAAAGAAAGAGGAGACGAACAAAAGGACAGCACCTGTGGCAGGTGAACATTTGGTTTTTAATCAGTTCCCTGATCCCCCCCCCCCCACCCCCGTCACCTTCTTGACACCCTCCCTCCCTCGATCACTGTGACTTCTATCTGTCCCTGTGACCATCTGTAAGCTTCAAACATCCAGTGAAAAGTCAAGATGAAAAGACGTGCGTTACTGTAAAACAACTTGATGCTAAAACGGTGGCAAAAAGCTAATTGCGTCTCAGTAGATGCCTGCAGTGAACACATCACAGGCTAGAAACAAGACGAGTTAAAAATCATCTGGCTTTTATATCGGAGAAGAAAAGAAAAATTACAAGCTGCAGCTTTCAACAGATGTTAAATTAGAGTCAGAAAGCCTTAATTGACATTTATTGTACAACAAAATTTAGAAATTATAGCCAATCTAAGAGGAAGTGGATAACAATTATAACTTAAATATAATGTTTTACTTGGAAACTTAAATAAGACTTTGACATTCATGTGAAAAGTTAACATCAATAAGAACATTATTAAAAAGGAAAGAGCTGCAGCAGAGGCACTCCTAACAGGATCAGACCAGCTCAGCAGAACAATACCCACGACTGGTTCTGGTTCTGACAACGATCCACGGACAGCATCTCCTTTGATCACAGAGTCAAAGTGTCCCTAAAGTCCAAACCAGGACAGATACTGATCTGCTTGTTGTCCTATGTTTAAGGCTGTTGAGTAGTTTAAATGTAATAAACATTAAAATCCTCACATACCATTCACCATCAGCAAACTTTGCAAGGCAGTAGTCCCCTCTGCGTGCACCGTAGGACCCTTCAACCGGCGGATGGGCGGCGATCTCTGCTCTCATGGTTTCCATCAGACTCTCCAACTGACCTCCTGTCAGAAACAGACATAAAACATGTAAAAAACACGTGCTTATTTTTTTTTTACCATTTCATTTGCTTCTTTACCAAATCAAAATAAGCATGCACACTTTAAACATTTTATTCCAGCTCACGCAGAGTTTAGTCACACTTGATAAATAAAATGCATCCCAGCAGAGTTTTTCAAAAGCAGGACTCAAGTTTGCAAGTTTCAACACAAGATCAATTATTTGAAGGTTTTAGGTAAAACATATTTTTGCCCTTTGTTATAAAAGCACACGTGGCTGAAAAAGACATTTTTTAAATCAAATGTTTGATAAGATTATATTTTAATTTGAGTTTAATTCATATAAAAACCATAAAAATGTATAAGAAAAAGATACTCCTTGCCAAATATTTCATCATTAAACTAGAATTAGGTCAAAAGCCATCTTAGCTCCTTTATTCATAGACACTAAAATTATAGAAAAAAGAATACTCTCTGGCTTTTGCTCCAGTTAAGCCCATTAGTCCTATGCAGCTTATTTTGGTTTGACCCTGGTGGTGAAATAGAGATCCGAGTTAAGCCAGCTCTCCCAGTGGGCCTTTATGGCCTATCAAACCATTATATCATGAGGGCTGCCTTATTGTGGGGGATTCTGGGCAAGACTTTTGCAGTCAATACTGTAGAAGAGGAGGGAAAAAAATGAAAGAATTCAGAGAGCGAATCACTGCTTTGTTGGAACCAGTGACTGCGGTAAGTGGCTGCCTGATTCGCACCCATCAGTTAAAATTGGGAAGCTGATTGTGAAAACCACTAAGCATGTGCATCTTCAAAAGAGCCACGTACCTGGTGTTTGTGTGAAATGTACACTATGTTTGTGTATTTTCTGAAAAATGTTTACCTATGCGAGTGGATGAGTGTTCCGCAAATGGCCACGTGTTTGGATGTGGAGCTGTTTGAAAGTGTGTGTGTGTTGGAAGCAATTACTGCAGCTAGTTAAGTGAAGTGGCCGATATGAATTTTCATGGTGATATTTTTAGAGGCCATTTACACAAATCAACCACCTGGAGGGGGGCTGTGAGGAAAAAAAAAGGTCCAGATTAAAGTGCAATGGATCATCTTCATTCCCATTTGTATGATAGGAAACCAAATGGAGGGAAATAATCAAGCTTCTAATTATGTCATTGAGTCACTTCAAGCATGCACGATGGAAGTAATTCTTCTTTATGTGCATGTAAACTCTGCTTCTGCAGTAAATGGCTTATTACAGCAACATGCCTTCTCCTGTTAATATGTTTTCTTGCAAATAAATGCAGTCAGTGTGCGTGTTTGTCCTTTGTGAAGTTTTGCTGATGATGCATGTTGCTACCAAACAAACAGCTTGCAGGCAGACACTATACACACCTTTCTATTTCTGTACAAGTGCTGCTGGTTTGTTATTAACACCTAAAATTATTTATGCTGGTGGAGAACAAGTAAATATGAATAATGATGCTGTTTTCCCACAGATATCTTTGCTGAGACAGGCAGACAGCTGCCAACTAATAGCACAGGAAACATTCATTTGCATGTCAAACTTGGAGGAAAAATGCAAATAGATTTAGTGGAAAGGGAAAGCTGGGAGCTCAGTTTGATTCGGGGCGGTCAGGGTGGAGGTGTCCAAACACCTCATTGGACACCCATTGCTACAGTGATTGCTGCTGCTGGTGATTGCACATTCACACCTTAAGCCTTTACAAACATGTACTATTTTCTGTTAACATACGAGCTGCTGAATGTGTCAGCTTCATGTCTGATTGAGCACCCTGGTGACCTATCTGCTTTTAAGAAAAGGCCATTATTAAATACATTTACAATCCACATGTTCACTAATATTCATTAACAGCAGCAACTATTTTTCTCTCCCATTTTCTTTCTTTCTTTAAGCAAAAACTTGTGGAAATGCAGGCGTGTGATTCAACTTTAGAATAAAATAGAATCAAATATGTTGAAAAAAAAAATCAGAGAAAAGGAGTCCTGATGACTATAATTTAAACATGTAGGCAACAAGCTCAAACAGCTACTCATAATGGTTACACAATCACAGCATGCTTGTCAAATTAATATAAACTGCCAAAGCAAAAATAACACATTGTGAAAAAATTCTGACCTAAAATATAACCCTATAACATAAAAACTGAAAAATGCCCGGAGGGAATGTTTATGTACAAATCACTCCTGTTGGAAAATACCATAGCATTATTGATTAAGCAATTAATGTTGTGCAATATCAGTATTTCATAAAGAAACCTATTTCATAAGCACTAATTCTTAGAAGTGGAGAGGCTCCTTTTGTCCTGTTAGTTCTATTATCATTTTTTATTTTTTAAGTTAATTAAACGTTCATTATTAAAATATTTTAAACTGTATAGCAATTGAATTTGACAGCAAATATTTACACACAAAAAAATCTATTTTTCTATATTTACTTTCAACTCCTGGTTCTAATTAATGTAACAAGTCAATTTTCATTCAGTTGTTTAGATTGATTTAACACTTCATGCATTGGCTAAAGTCTCATGCTGTAGTCAAACTTAGCCTGTGAAGCACTTTGCAAAAAGCTAATGACTGAAGATTTAATAAAATTGTTTCTTATAAAGCTTTACAAAGTAGCTAGTTTTTACTTCCTGCAACGTTCAACAATCAAAGGTGTTTTGTGTCTTGTGTATAAATAATCACTTTTTTTTAGCTGCATCTATATTTGAACAAGCTTTTTGTTGCAGGTTAACAGAAAGAAACAACCAAACGTTTGGTGGGAAATGACCACCCCACACATCCAAAAAACAGTGAGATCCTGAATTAATAGGAACATTCACATTAGGAAGGAAGTGCAGCCAGTGCACACTGCATTACAGAGGCAGATTCCTATTCAACGCTGGCATAAAGACAAGCAAATATCTGCCTGCAGAAGGGGTAAACCGTGTCAAGCATGAGTGCTCATTTTGTATTGAGGCGGGAGCCAAAGCGATGATTCAAAAAGCAGCCAAACCAATGAGTGTGCCTGATGCTAGCCAAATTCTTTTTGTCTTCATCTCTTTATCCTTCTTTTTTTTATCTCTCTCTCTCTCTCTCTCCCTCTCCCATTCTGTAATTTGTTTATACATCATAATGGCTGCAGCTGTTTGTAAATCATATATAATTACATTTTAAATGCCCAGCACGTAGCATAGGAGTGATTAGGTTTTAAAAAAGAAGAAAATAATTGACAATGTGGGAAAGAGGACGAGAGGAGAGGGGTGACAATAGTTTTGCCGCTTGGTTATGATCATATTCGATTATCTTGTAGCACATAGTGTGTAAGCTGAGACAAAGGGTGGAGGGGAGTGGGGGGACAAAACACCAATGAAAACAGTGATTCAAGTGCCCTTTCAGCAGGCATCCCAAGGCTCTGGTGAATTCTATTAAGCTGTTTACAAAAGCCATTAAACCACAGAAGGATAAATAATCACCGTTTGACGGAAGCACTGGCCGAGAGAGCAACGGCTGCTTCTAAAACCATTCCAGTTTGAAAGAATGAATTAATAAAAGACTCAAACTTATAGCAAGAACATCTGTTATAGAAAGCAACAAGAAATGTAAAACAAAGGATGTTTGACAAAAACAATAAAAACTATTTACAGGAAATGGAGCAGGGAGGACAGAAAAGTCGTCAAACTGAAAAAGATGCACAAAAATATCTTGTTCTTTTTATGGCTTTGATTTACTTTGTGTGCAAAGCTGCTGATACACCTGCACTTACATTTGGGTCAGCTGTGAAACAGTGTTTTGTTTATGGATAATGGGTTACTTTAACTTTTTTATTTAACCTCAATTTAACCAGGCAAACCCCATTGAGATCACAAATTTATTTTTCAAGGGAGACCTGGGCCTGCATGTTTTTTGGACTGTTGGAGGAAACCCACATAAACAGGAGAACATACAAACTCCAAACAGAAAGACCCATATGGGAACAAACTTGCTCCATTAAAATCTGAACTGCTCAGAATGAATGTGGTTTTGCAATGCATGGAAATTCAGTCGGATCACATTCAGTTCTGTAATTCAATTTCCATCAAAATTCAGTTTTTTGTGTCACACCATCCTGGTGCTTAGGAAAGCAGAATTTAGTGAAATTAATTTTCAAACCATTTCATTTCAAATTAAACAAACACAGATTCAGTCTGAACATTTCCAATTCAGGTTCTGATAGAACAAGTTGCTTCCCATAGACCCCAGGCCCAACCTTGGGATTGAACACAGGACATTCTCACTGTGAGGCATCAGTGCTAACCACCTAGCTGCTGTGCTGCTAAATTATTCTCGTTATGCTTGAATTATTGGATCACATTCTATACATTCCAAATACTGGCCTAAATGTGGTGGAATCTGGCAGCCTTTTTATGGACAGGTACAGATGACAAAATTTACATTCCACAGGCCGTGCAATAGAAAGGGCGGTCAAGCAAATGATCAACGATAAATAGGACCTGTGAAATACTTTGGTGCATTTTTAGTATGTCCTGCTTGGCCAGATTAATGGACATCATCTATCATCTAAGAGACTCGCCGTTGTGCAGCAGAGTTATGTGCTTAAAGCCGCCTGTAAAGTTGAAGTGGTACATATGCATAAGGTATAGACGGTTTTGTGTTGTAGAGGACATGTGAGTAAAGTTTTAAATGCAAGAAACAGCAATAACAAAACACAACATATCTTCACCAAAGTACATTATTGTTGAAAAGTTAGGAAGCCACACAGAAAGCATGTGATTCACATGACTCAACAAAAACCAGGGCTAAGTTAAGGTGTCACAAAAAAGTAAGAATGAGGGAAAGGCCATTTCCTGCTTTTCCTGGGTGATGTTCTAGTTATTGCCGGCATCTGTCAAGCACTGAAGGGGATTTCTATAAAAAACAAATGATTCCACTGCTTGACATATTTAGCTCCACTCCTACTAGGAAAGTGATATGGATTGCATCTCATATGAAATCCCCCACTACCACCAATTACCCTCCTCCACTTTTTTTTCTTGCCAGCAGTCTGATGCCTTCTACAGCAACTTATTGTTTCTGTAATTGGAAAAAATCTATCACTGAAAAATATAAAGAACAAAAAGGCAACTGTGTTTCTGATTTTACACGAGCCTTTCGTGCTTCTCCTTCCAACACCTGTTGAGATTCACTGCTTGAAGATAATGCCCTGAAATTTGATTGTGAGGAATCCAAAAATACACAAAAGATGCCCTCAAATTTGCTAAATGTGCTTACAAGTGTGCACTTTTAGCCAATTTTGAAAAGAACCCATTTTTTGGACATGTAAAGTGGCCCACCACTGTGAAAAACGTCCTTCAGCCATTCTGTTTCAGGAAATGGATTCAAATGCTGACATTAGTCTAAATCAAACTTGCGGGAGTTGTGCGGAATGGAAAATGAGACGCTCATTTTCCACCTGAAATCCAACCACCTGAAACAGACAGGTGAGCTGACCTTTTAGAAGCCAACTTGCATATCTGATTTAATAATGAATGCTTTTGGGGGGTGAAATCATCTAGACAGGATCTGACCTCAAATATTGCATCTTCTACAGTGTCAAAAAGCTGGTAAAGTGCAAAACAGCACATCTTACACTCCTTTTATTAACAATCTTAGCTACTTTATTCAGTACAATTATTTAAGTAACCACAGACATGGTTGGTATACATTACAACTAAATATTTGACAAGAATCCACTGAGCTAACTCAAAACATAAAGCAGCATTTATATCAGTATGTTAAGGTATTGAGTGACAGTCTGGTAGACTGTTTTTTCATAGCAATTCATTTAAATTGCACTGAATGTAAAATTAAATTTATATCATTTTGGGAAAAAAAACAGTTTTAGCTTTAATTTGATGATTACAGACACACTAGGATAACAGAATAGCAATTAAAGCCATTCTCCTTTAATTTGATGGGACCATTAAACTGTTCACCATAATCATTACCACAATTGCCACACTTGGGACTTCTTTTGTCTTTTGCCTAAATTCTTGGTTCATTTATTTCCACTGTACAATAAGTTAATTTACTGAATTGTTTAATTAGACTATTCAAATGACAACTCTGATAATTAACAAAATATACTTTGAAGGCTTTTGAGGAGAAGTAGAAGACACTAGTGAGAAGTAAATTATCTTGACCCCTGGCTGACTTGACTCGATACTGATAGCACCACTCAAAAATATTTAAACCAAAATAATTTTAATTAGTTGAACAAAAAAGGAAGCAAAGCTTGTGGACAGCCTTATGAAAACCATTTTAACTGTGCATCCTTCCATTTTTAGTAAGTGCTAGTCTATAAAATAATCATTTCGCTGTCTGAACTTGAGATCCAATTAGGAGCCCATCATCTTGGTCATTATGAAATGCAGTAGTAATTCTTGTTCTTATACTGAATTCAGCACAAAAAATGAGGAACAAAAGAAAAAAGCCACTATAAATTCATCTTGCAGTACCAATGAAAACAAAGCCATAAAAAAGTTAAATTGAAGCATGCCACGTAAATGCAATAAAACTCAATTTTCCGTAGACAAAAGACAGCTTAAATTCAAGTCCCAGTAGAAAAGAAAATACTTTCGGTCTGCTCTGCTCTATCAATAGATGGGCCCGGCATCATTAGGTGATGAACAGCTGCTGTGTGTAAAAGGTAGAAGTGTGAATAATGTGGACGTGGTGGCACTTGGTTGGAGGGGGAAGATTCCACTTATGTGTCTGTATGAGTGCCAGAAAACAAGCACCAGACAGGATGTACTGCCAGCTGCTTTCAGTTGAGGCTTGGTTTGTGTAGGAAAAAAAGCATGTTTGTTGGTCAGGGTCACGTCTTGCAGTGTGGTACTGTGGAGATGACAACTGAGTGGGGACCAAAGCAGAGGGTGGGGAGGTTGACTAAAGCAAACAGCCCCAATGGAAACATCCCCAATAATCGGATCTCTTGAAGTAATGTCTGAATGTTGGACATATGAATGTTGACATTACTTTTTGTTGTGATCATGCTATATTTTTGAAACCAGAAATGAAGCATGGCTTCACGTTTTAACACTTTAAGGCCAATTCTATTCAGCAGACAGCCTCAAGAGAGCATTTTAGGAATGCTTTTTATGTCTCTTGAAATAAGGTTTTTGTGTGTCATGAGTCTTGTTAATGAGATTTTTTAATTCTGGCTGGTGTCTGTGTCCTAAAATCCATTTACTGTGCATAGAGAAAATGATAAAAAGTCTGTTTTAACAGTAACATAAATACATGAGAGACTGTCTAACAAAGAAATGACCATCTTGAGGTTTACGAAAGTGTCCTGATCGTTACGTTTATAAAATTTCAGAGCAATTTTCACTTTCATTATCTTCAAGTGCCTGTGACATCAAATTTTTGTAATAAACATGAATGCATTTTTGGAAAGATAACATTGATAACATGTTGCAAA
>JAUBOC010000063.1:8184398-8200329 GCA_032275365.1 Anablepsoides cearensis
AGCTTTTTTAAAAAAAAAAAAAAAAAAAAAAAAACGTCAAATACCGTGAAACCCGTGTAATTGTTGAAAATACCGTGATATAAAATTTGGGTCATACCGCCCAGCTCTACTATATGGTACGTAAAGTGATCTGCCCAAATCAGATCAATACTGCAGATGTAATTTTTGATTCAGCACTGAGAACCTTCTTCCATTAAAGAATATTAAAAAAATATATTTAAGTGAGGCATTATTCCCACCAACCAATACCTTGTTGGTTATCACACTATTGCTCGTCATACAGAGCGGAACTTTAACAACCCATATTTCTAGTTTTATTTTCTTAATTAGCACCCCAGATTCCAAATAGCTTTTTATGAAGTTGTTGGCATCTAAGTTTACATAATGTCTTCTGCTTGAACTGGAAATACGGTGTTTAATAAGTACATGAAATAAGCGTGATTTACCTTTGTTTTGTTCAGTTAGTTAGAAAGCAATTGCCAACAATTGTGCTTCAGACAAAGATCAAACCACTTTATTTGATAATGGAAGCATTTTAGGGGGGTTAAAAGGGTTTACCAATGTGTTTTTTCACAGCTGCTGAAGTACATTTTAAAAACTTCTGACAAGAAAGAGAGGAAAAAAAAGTGTCTGGGACACTAGTCTGTTCTGTCAGGTCCAGAACATGAAACAAGCCAACTTCATTTGCTTTTGTATCACCTGCCATTTTATTTATCATTCTTTTTTTTTTCTCTTATATCAGAAACAAAACCTGTTTTATCTTTGTCTTGAAGTGAAGAGGCAGTTATGTAACAATGCTATAAGAGCAGCATTGGTCCTCTGAGCAAAATGTCAAATGGGAAAGAAGGAAAATGATGGAAAGAAAAAAAAAAGTATCACAGCAAATGCAAGTCAAGAACTAAACAATATGGAAAGAGGGGTTAAAATAGAATAGACGTTGAATTTATTCAAACTAATACAAACAATTACAAATGAACACAAACACTACTTTATTGGCTACGGTTGAAGAAATTCAAACCCTATGGCAAGCCATTTTAAGTTCCATAAGTTTTTAAGACTATTGGAACAAACACTCATTAATTGGACAATAGCACGGTCTATAGTACAAAGTCAGATTCTGAAACAAAGAAGTCATGCCAGGAAGAACTAAAATGTTTTTCTGCTTGCTTTAACAATGCTCATAAGATTTTGATTCATGTGAAAAAAGCAAATCTTAAAAAAAATTATTCTTTTGATAGAATGAGTGGTTGTAGTGGCAATGCAAAGACATACTCTTGATGTCATAATAAAACAAATTAGTCTTTGTTTTTCCCAGACCACTTACATGGGAAACTTCATTTACCACATACTGCTAACCTTATGGTAAGAAAATTGGCCTACTACTGACAACAGCACACTGATGACAAGATGGCTACATGGCTCAAGTCAATACCAACAGGGGTGGTGTTCCTGCATGCAAAGAGTATTAATTTCAGCAAACAGCCTTACTGTGGAATGCCAACATACTGTTAGAATACCAGCACAGCTACGTGGCTAGGTGTCAAATGCACACCAGGTTACCTATGCCCTGTTGTTCAACTATATCAATGAAACAACACATGTAGTTAGGTTTCTCTTTATGGAGAATAACTGAAATAAATATCAGATTAATGATAAAAGAAAACTGAAAATGTCAAATAAATAAAAAGTGTTAATTTAACTAGGAAACCTGTTCAAGGTGTACCTCACCTTTTGCTCTATGACCACTGCACCTGGAAGTTGAGCATAGGATAAAAGGCCCCGTCACACTATAACGTTTTAGACAATTTTTTTAGCACTACATTATGTTCACCCCTAAAAGAGGCTTACAGTTAATTTTTTTTATTCCATCTTCAATTTACATGTCTTTAAAATTTTCTTAAGTTGTCTAAAATGTTAGTGTGACAGCACCTTGAGAAAATTAATTGAATGGCTGAATTAATGTTTTAATTTTATATATTATATATTTAACTGTTGGTGTAGATTCTTAGTTTTCTTGATCAAGTCAATACTAAGAGCTTAAATAAAACAATTTCCTGCTTTCCTCCCCATTTTACAGTACAATCCTTTAAATAAAGTGTGAATTTTATTTTTATACATGAACTGAATTAACATGAATAATTATTGCCAATGAAAATCGCATTATGTCTTAATGGGAGATTTTTTAATCAAATGTGAGTTTGGGGACCTGTGCCAAATAGTGAGGTTGTAGTCTATTAGTTTAAAACTAAATATTTGGGGGCAATGCTGTGTGATCAGTTTTGACTAAATAAAACACATTAAAATAAACTGTAAATATGGTCCAATTTGAAAGTTTAGATTTTTAGTTTATTTTCCTTTCAAAGCAAATAGATTTGGTCACAATGTACAGAAGACAGAGGTGGTGAAGGGAAGCTGCTTAGAATAGAGCCCAGATGGTTCCCAGTGGAGGCCTCTTTTGAGCCAAGATGGCTCTCGCTGGAACACAAATGGGCTTTGGTAATCTCATAAATGCTGGGATTATGTTGAGCACAGGAGACAAAATGAGAAAAAAAGTAGAAAAAAACACATGCTTGTGAATGCTATGTCTATGTGGTTGCAAACACCTGCACTTGTTTGGATTTTCCAAAGTACAAAAGACTGTAGCTTGGTAGCAGCAAAATGAAACCCTGTCCAGGGGAACATTTTAAGACTGAAGAAGATTTAATTCACTTAGCTGTTTGAAAATGAACTGCAACAACAAAAAATATCAAATAGGACTACAGACTGTTAGAACATAAACACTGCACTAAAATAAATTAACAAATAAATAAAAACGAGGCTGGACACAAGACGGTAAAAACTGAGGCATGACGCATTTTTCTTTGATCAACTCATCCAACAGAAGTGAATTCTATATACCTTAAACAAACAAATAGGCAAAGTTTGTAGGGAACAGTGTGTCCCCAATTATGGTTCAAAGCCATTTAGAAACCCATGAGGTCCAACCTGGCACAAACCGAAACTTAACTTAAGTACTACTTCGAGCATACATTATGTTGTATGCATTTTCTCATCAGGAAAAGAGCAGGCTGTGTATATCTTGAAAGCCGCACAGGAGAATAATCGGTATACAGAGCTTTCAATCATCTCTGGCAGCAGCTCTGCCATAATTTTCATAACTTTTAGTGCATGTTGCAATTACTGAGATCATAGTTATCACCACAGAGATTTAACTTTGTGTCAAATTACCAGTTGGGATCGTAAAAGTTTAAAGGCCACGGTGTGGACTGTAGCGAATGCACGGTTTGTTTACAGTATGGCTCCGGGTGTGCGCTGAAATGTTTGTGTGAGTATTTGTGTGTGACTGACAGAGAGGTTGTGAGTAAGCCTGTGTGTACTTTCTTGTCAAAGGGAGCTCAGTAATGTGCAAATGCAAACAGTGAACACTGTCTGGCAGGTGCAGACGTTTGGGAATGTCTTCATTCATTCTCATTAAGCAACAAGGTGGCAGCTCCTTTTGTGGCAACTGTTCTCTCCCACTTAGCTGGCCACTCTCAACTCTCTGCTTGTTTGTGTTCTTAACAGCCATAATTCTTTAGTAAGCCTTATGCTGTAACTCCCTGTAACAATGAGTAACAGCATCAGATTTTTTTTTAGTCTATCCCACTACTTCATGTCCCTTGTGACCCTTACTTAAACACGACAAATAAAATAAAGTAAAAATCAACACTTTCATGTTTAAAGTCACTTCCACCAGCAGCTTTTTGTTTGCTCATAAGCATACTAAGTCAGAAAATATGGGCTTTGTGAAAGCAGAATGATGCTGATAGATGCAGTGATTGCATGTCTATGTGCATCTCTTCATAGGAGCATAAACATCATTGACTCCCCCTCCCCCATGCAAAGACCGCAATGACATATGACTAGGGTGCAAAGTGAGAACAGGGGGCAGTCAGTATATCCTAATTTATATCCTTAATAGAGATGCACAGATTGTTCAGCACGCAAACAGAATTGGACATTTTTCAGCTTGATTGGGATTCAAAAGGTCAGCCTTTTTTCCCTTCCCATTTGTGAACAAACAATTGTTAAGCTAATTTAACCAAAAGCACAACTTTGGTCTGAAAGTTTTTTTTACTGAGTGAAGAAGTCTTGAAGTTAAACATCGATTGGGTACGAGAGGCAGAGCCTCATCGAGCAAAAACACAAATCATCAATAAACTCACAATGGAATCATATTATACAGACTTGCGACCTGTCCAGGGTGTACCCCGCCCCTCGCACTGTGACTACTGGATATGGGCACCAGTGGCCAACGCGACCCTGAAAGGAATAAGCGTGTACAGAAAATGGATGGATGGAATCATATTATGGTTTACGCTAATTTTCTTATGAGGACTCACAGAAATCATTTCAAAATATAATGTTTTGTAAAGTTATTCAGTATGGTGGAGTTAATTAACCAGAGCTAAGTCGCACAGTGAATCAAACTGTCAAAAGCATCAGCTGAGCAGGGAGCAAATTATTAGACAATTACTACAAGGTGATAAATACACGAGTGTGAAGGAGTTGCTCAAAGCCATGACAGCTATCTGACAGGAAACTTCCTTGGCTCTGCAGTGATCCAATAATGTGTGTCTACAAGTGAAAGCGTGAGATTAGTAAAGCAAAATATGAAATTCTGCATCTGTTTTAACAGGAATGTTGTTTGCAAAGCAGAGAGCAAAATCTCTGCAGGGCTCCAGCTGTTTCTCAAAGTGTTACTGACACACAATAAAGAAAAGACAACCGCCCAAAACAACTTCCTGTCACCTTGAAGGAATTGTTAAGTAATCAGTTCACAAGCAGGGCAAAGATGTTACATAAGTTTATAATCAGCTGTTAAAAGTGATTCTGGGTGGAGTTTGCATGTTCTCTCCGTGCACATTTGGGTTTTCTCTAGGTGCTTCGACTTTCTACAGACCAAAAGCATGCACATTGGGTTAATTAGTAGCTAATTTGTCCCTTGGTGTTAGTGAGATTGGTTGCATGTCTCTATATTGACCTGTGATGATCTTGCAACCTTTCAAGGGTTTACCTTGACCCAGGAAGGAAAAGCAGATCAAGATTGATGGATGGATGCATGTTAAAAGTAACAAGTGGAACTACACAAGGAGGACATCAACATCTGCCTAATTACTCAAAATTAATTATTTGATAACATTTATATACACATTTAACATAATGGAATGTTATTTTTTTGGCTGTTTTACATCAGGAATCCCTGGATGTGAAATTGCTAAATGTGTTAGTATGTTACCGTGGTCAAATAGTGAGAGGAAAAGGTCCAGTTGGTTTCAGAAAAAAAATCTATGAATATAGATTACCTATAAAAAAAAGTCAGGGAAGAAAAAGAGAAAGGAGGAAAAATAAAATAATGAATTAAACTACTATTGATTCCATAATGGCACAGATCAGGCAGGGATGTAAATAGCGTGTTAATGGGGCCTGTAATTAAAAAAAATATATATATTTACATGGAAAGCACAATTGCAGCTTGAAGTAAAAAGAGGGCAAACTGCAGACTGACAAAAAGAAAAGGGAAACAAAAAGAGAAATAAACAAATTATGCAAAATATGAGCAATTTATTTGTTGTTTTTAATCTGCTTATATGAAAGGACAGCATTTTTTTAATATACTTTGACAAATTAGAGTTCCTGTTATCACGGTTTCCACACCTTTTCACACACAAAAATATAACAAGGGTTTTATTTCAACTAAAGGTCTTGAAAAGGAAAAGCATCCCAAACAATTATTCAGTGACACCATGCAAGCCTAAGGGTTCAGGTTATTGACTGTGCTTACTTTGCAACCTGAGGTACAGATAAGCCACAAACAAATTAAAAAACTCTGCAGGTACATTAACAACTAAACTCCAGAGTCAGTAAAATTTTTGTTAGGGTCAAATAAATTTTTTTAAAAGTGTTACACAATGAATATGAATTATATAAAGTAAAATATTATATATATAGTAAAATATTTTATTTATTTATATATATTAAGCAAAACACTGTCTCTGAACAGCTGTTCAATAAAATAATAGTAATAATAATAATAATAATAATAATAATAATAATAATAATGGTTGCCACAGTAAAAGACCAAGTAGTATGAAATTTTGAACAAAAAGTAAGCAGGTTTCCATTTGGAATGTGTTGTACGGTGAGGATTGGCCTCACCTTGGCAGGATATTGCTGTTCAGAGTGCTCACTTCAGAGCTCAAGTGTGTTTCAATCTGCTGTGTAAACAATTTGGTGGCAAAAAAACTGCTTTAAACCCAACAACTCTACTCTCTCACATGACCAGTTTGGGCGTTAAAAGCAGTAGTTGTATCACGGGAAATAGTTACTGCCATTACAGCAAATTAACTAGTGTATCTCATAACATTCTAGATCTAGCTGTTTTACCCTGACCAGCCCTATTAAAAGTTATTGGGATTTAAATATCTGGAAAATAATAATAATTGAAAAGAATTGTGATTTCTAGATTATTTAGATTAGAAAGATGCAGTCCATCAGTTGCCACAATTTTGCTTTGCAATTAAGCCTGTATTTGGGGGGAAAAATACATCCTACAGGATAAACACAAGACTTTCTTTTCTGAGGTTCTGCAAATAAAAATAGAAAAAATGTATTAAGACAAAAGATACATATTGGACAGCAACACATTTGTGTGCATCTGCCTGTGAGAAGACTCTCCCAGGGTGATCAATGTGACTCAGGGTGTCCCATGAATCACTGTCAGCAGCAGGCTGCTGTCTGCTGAGGACAAGACTGGGAAAAGTCAAACAGCTTTTCAAATGGCAAGAGCCATTAATGGTCAGGTAAGCAAGCAGGATTCCCACCATTAAACTTACCCGATCCCCATTAATGAGATTTTCTTTCATCAATAGATAATTGATGTTACCCTGCATCGCCATTTAGGAAAAAGCAGGTGAGCAAGTGCAAGTTTGTGACAGGGGTTAAAAAAGAGAAATAGAACATAAGGGAAAGGGCATGATGAAAAGAGGGCAAAATTGTTTGGAGATATAATGTGTTGTTCTTTTGGTATTTTATAGTATATCATTACTTGCCTTTTCAAGCAATAACCAGGGTCAGAGACTGCAAATCAGCCACAGCTGGAAGTCTTGCATACAAAACAATGATGGCATGATTTAACATGTAATGTTGTTCTTAGACATTTTCCTTGATAAATAAACTAAAAGTAAACACATTTTTTGGATTCTGACAGAAATGAGGAAAATAAAGTTCATTCTAGAAAAATACATTTTTCAAGAGAATCCTGGAAAAAGTAAAATAAAACCTTCTCAGAGAACAGAAAGTCAAAAGAAATATGGACAAAGAAAGGAAACGTCCACAGTGGGTCAAGCAGGCTCGACTCCTATTCTGCCCTCAAGACTGACCCACAGTAGGCTACCGAATAAAAGCAATAAATTATGAAAAATTCTCCTGCTTGGAGGCTTAGGCTGACTGCACTATGCATTTTAAGTGGACTATTGTTGAAAGAAAATTGTCCTTTTGCTGGTAGCACAGAATTTAAAAAAACAAACAAAAGACAATGCATTATTTTATTTCCATACAATATCTGCTCACAGTCTTTCAACATGTGGGAGATGCATCCATTAAATTTACTGAGCTAGAGAATGGAACAAGTATATTCTGTCTCATAGATCGTTAGTGCCCTGATCATCACCTGTTGTTCATAAAGTATCATGTGCACCAACCACCTGATTATCGTTAGGGCCCTGATTATAACTTACAGTTCACATGGGGCCAAGTCATACTTGCAATAACAGCTTGTAAGAGGGGGGCAACTGATACGGATATCTCCACCCCCGTTTTATGATGAATGTTTTCTCTTAACAAAAATGGCTTCCTTTACTCCTGTCACAAACCAATGTTCCTCCCTATCAAGGTTGAGAACATCTTCACTCCTGAAAGAGTGACAGCTGGCCTGTAGATGAGTGTAAACTGTAGAGTCCTGGCCTGATGATGTTCTTCTGTGTTTGCTCATTCTTTTGTGGCTGCTTTGTTTCCCTGATGTATAACTGGTCACAGTCCAGTACAGTACAGTGCTGTTTACAGTGCAAATTAAATATTTTTACCTATTAAAACAATAACACCAATGTGATTACTTTGCTTTTTATTTGCACTTCCCTTTAAAGTCACTAAAGTACATGTCTTAGAACTAGATGCCATAAAAGCCAAGTGATTGGTTGTCTTTGCACAGTAAAAACATCGCTGACAAACAGCAATACCACTAGCAATGCAATGATGACAAGATAACAAGCATGCTATACTCTGAGTCACCTGCTTAAAACCACCTTAGAGGTGGTTCTGAAAGCACGGTTAGAACCGGAAAGGGATACATTTGACCAAGGCTAAACGGAGGAGAACCGCATACAGGCACGCCTGTTGGAGGAGTGGGGCTTTAATGGCCTCAGTCAAGAATAGATTGTTGGTGGATCCTTAAACTAACACCATGCCCACTGCTACAGCCTCCTGCCCAAGCACATTAGTCCACTGATCACCCACTAAATTTATACATACATGCACCTAATGTTAAGAAGCTTTTAGCAGAGAAATGCCTGATTGTACACACCAGAAAACCAATTGTTTCAGAGAATATATAAAAGATAAAAATGGCAAAAGTCAGCAAACCTGGTCATGCTAAACATGTAGTTAAATTGGTTTATAGATTATTTGTTATCGAGATGGAAGAAAAGCACAATATATAGCTGAGCATAGCTGTGCATTGGCCTGAATGACCTGGTTATTAAAATCAATAACAGCAATAACTACAATCTATTTCATTTTTAGGAGAGGGATGACATGCCATACTGGTCAATGAATATTGAATGACATTTGTATTATTGCTAACATGATACAATTCCCTTTAACTGAATATTGTGAGGGTGCAGGTGGGAAAACACAAATTGAACTGGATAAATCGAGTGGTTGTAAAATCTAAGTCACACAGCAATGTGACAACAATTATTTCAGGCTTTGTAAGAAGACACAAATATGCATTGGGCTTCTAGTGACCTAAAACATAACATGTAGAAAAACAGCATTCACTAAAATTCTTAATTATCCACATTGATTTTTTCCCCCCATTTAGTACCCAAAGGTACATTGTGTTCTGGATACAGATATTTAACTTCCTCAAGGCCCTAGGGGTGCTGTAAACCCATGAGGAGAGGTAAGAGTCCAGATCTTCAAATTGCTGCCTGAAGCAGTAAAAGCTTGGTGGGAACAGTCAAGCCACATTGAGCACATCTAGAAGAGGTCAAAATTATTGGAGAGGGCATTAAGCTACATTGCCTTGCAAAATGACAGCAATGCTATCCAACAGATCCATTTACACCTCTGAGTGCAGAACCGATGGAGTTTTGGTCATTATTTTGCAATCAACGAGGAGCACAGCAACAAAGACACGAGGAAAGTGGAAATGAAAGTGACATGTTTTAACAACTGATTTTGAGTGCTGATGAAATGGAAGATCACACACTCTACAAAATGAGTAGAATATCATTTAAATGTAAGCATTGGTCATCTTATTTTCCCCGCCCAGATGAACAAAAAATAAATAAAAATAAGAAAATAAAATGCACAAATGGCCAAATCTGTAGGTAGGAAACTTGTACACACCTGTTCCCCACATTTTTATATAAAGAACATTTTGCCAGGATATAAAACTCTTTTTTTCCCCCAAAGTAACATTACCATACAACTATAAAGAAGAATACATTTCAAATTCAATTTCTTTAAGAGTTTGCCCATTCCCTTTTAACAGCAAAAAGCAACAGTTCCAATCTTGTTTAGATTGATAAGCATAATGCAGCATACGTTAATAATTAACAACCTATTATATTTACTACCACAACAATGGTGCTTACTTATGACCAGAGGCAGTGACACAAGTAAAAATAAAAGTTGCATACAATGTACTGTCATTAAAACTGGTCAGCGCTTCAAGGCTGCAAAAAAGTCCATAATTCCTATAACTGCTACGAAGGAATAGCAGTTATTGGTTGGAACTTACAAAAGATTTTATCTACAAGTAATAATTACCGTAGATTAATACATTTGATATTTCTACATATTTTATGAGCATAAAGGGGCTAAATTAGACAGAAGGAAAGAGAAAAAAAATGACCAGCACTGTGAAAATACATTCTTACCCTCTAGAGTTAGGGCTCAATGACCTCAGGGAGAAGGGATGGCAAGCAAACGCACGGCAGGCCACGGGACAATCATTCGTCTCCACCTTCCTTTCTATCTGCTTCCACCAGTTGACATGCCAAATGGCATCGCCAGCTTGCGTCACTCAAAAAGCCATTTCTCTTCCTCTCAAAGCCTAGCTGTGCTGACAAAATGCAACAATGGAAGAAAAGGAGAGAGAAAGAGCAGACAGATGCATTTTTTCAACAAGGCCTTTTGTCAATTTCTGGGTGCTTGTCAAAACTAGATGCAGTGCTGAGCTGCAAGGCTAGCTGGAGAGTTTTTAGGTAGAGGTTGAAGTTTGAGTGTTAGACAAGTGGTGGTGTTGAGCTTCTGAAGAGCTACTTCATGTTGCTGTAAAACAGCAGTACAGTAAAGAGTTGTCATAAGTAGCTGGAGGCTGCCAAGGGTCTGTCAGACGCATCCATTTAACTGCATTTATTCTAGATGCATACCTAATTTGTAAAAGGATAACAAAAGAACAAGGCTGATTTAAAGTGGAAAATTATGTTCAAGACAATTGTGTGAGCACTGAGGGAAGACACTAAGCTAGCTAATATCAATTGCTGATGCCAACAGGTAGAGATTATATAATAGAAAATGCTTTGACCCTATTCAGAGGCATACAGGGTAAAAACCTCTCGAGACAAATCACTATATCGTCATGCTTCACTTTTGGCAGTCTAATTTAACCCTGCCTCACATTCAATCACGTTTAAATGACCAGCAATGATCAACAAATGAGATAGGGGATCTGAGGTTGGTGCTGTGTGAAAAAAAGATTGGAGGGGGTGGCTGATTGAATCGAATCATCGCCTCTAAGAACCATGCAGTTAGTGTGTCGTTGGACTACAAATGATGATCCATTGGCCGATTTTTTTTCTTCTTAATTTTCTTCATTCAGATGCACATTTTGACCAGGTTGACTTTTATCACCGTTTTTCATCTGAGCAGTGCATGCCAAATGAATGTAACCACAGCTACCCAAGCATTAGCTAATATAATAGAACTGTGGTAAAATTGTCAATATATTTTTCATTGCTAAAAATTAATCTTGGTCATTATCACATTGATTATGAGATTTGCTACAGCTTAAATCAGTTTTAGTACATAGTTTGGACATGCTTAAGTGCTGAGTGATTTAGCATGCATATATGTGAAAAAACTACTGTGAAAAGTATACTTATGTACAATAACTAGACAAGCCTTAAAATGTTTTTCAAGTTTCAAAGAGACTTAAATGTCATTATTGGAAGAAAATGGAAATAAAATGATGAAACAGCTCTGGAATGAGACTGTGCCCAAAAAACTAGCCAGGACCGCAGACGATGGAAAAGAAAGAAAATAACTTATCACAAATGACTCGCCTTTTCCTTTTCTGCCTCACAAGACAACAGAAACATAGCAGTGCTACTCTTAAGGGGTATGCTTTAACTACAGGGTCAATACAGAGATGGGAAACGAAATATAAGGAAATCAAGAAAATATTATTTCAGCTTTTAGGTGGACAAACTGCAAAGCAGAAGTGACATAAAGAGGACAGAGGCCAATTTCAAAATGTTTAGAGGAGGAAGTGATGAGAAGACAAGTTATTTTCTATTTAAACATAAAAACAGCCTTTTAATAACAACTAAAGGTGACAGACACTTTATTATGGTATAGAATTTAAATATATGCATGAAAAACACATAATATTGCCCCTTTAAGTGCACCTTTAATATAAGTGACATCATTTCACTGTCACTTTGACGTGTTAATATTAAAGTATGAAAATAAATGGAGCCAAACTCATACCATTTTTAGGAAAACCGCAATAAGAGAGTATCTGTTTGTGCTTTATTTGATCACAAAAAATGATTTTAAATATAGATGTAATGCATCAAACACAATCTTCAACATGCACTGTAAACATATCCAACACCTTTTTGTGTTTATTTGCATCATTTACCAAAACTTTGGGTGATAACTGAAAAAGAATGTCATCAATACACACAATCAGATATACTTTATCATTTTTAATAAAGCTTTATTATAAATAAAACCATAAAAAAAATAAAACCATCAAGTTTTGATTTATTGCTGTATACAGCTGTGGCATTAAATTCATTATTGCAGTCCCTAATCATTTTCCAAATTTCAAAAACTGACAAGACAAAACAATGTGGAAAAAATAAATACAGCAGGTAGACGACTAAAAAAAAAAAACAAACAAAAAAAGAACTTTATTATTTTTGCCACAGCAGCAACTGTTATTAATGGTATGTGTGTCAAAATCAGCTATCCACACAATCTGTATGTTCTCCTACAAAAAGTTACTGAGAAGTCACTTCTGGTCAAAAATAAAGAAAATAACTCAGTGAAATAAAGGGATAGATTTCAAGTCAAACTTGTGATTTTTATCAGGATGTCAACCAAGACAGTTTAATAAAAGTGAAATCAATGTCTGCCTAGGGAAATTATCACTGTTCGTTCATGTGTCAAGCTAGTCCTCTGTGTGCTGTGCAAGAGTAGAGCAAGGGGTGATTATTGAAAAAAATAACTGGGTCACACACCAATAAACACAACTAGGGTGCAAGTGACCTAGCTTGATGCTATCAGTTAGAGAACTGACAGAGTACACGGAAAGAGCAAGAGTACGAGTGGTAGTGACCTTTGAGCAATACAGTTCGATTTATCTACCAGGAAATAATCACAGCAACACAAAACAAGAGATAATGCCAATATGTGAGTTTGCATTTTACTACTACATATAAATTTGACTGCTTTCAATGTGATTTCCAATGGTTAATTTTTTTGTGTCCCTGCAAGATATTTAATTGGAAATTCACAGACACATATTCATGGTTGAACTAATTCATGCAGAAACCATTCAATATTAGACAACTTCTAACGGAATTTATTAGCAAACACTTATTCTCTAGCAGATAAACAAAAAAAGTAGCTTCATATCCAACCTATAAACAGGAATTTGAGCTTTGATCATAAAATTGTATTTGTCTATAAAGGAAGTACAGGCAAGTCAGCACACTACTGGGAAACCAGGTTATTAAAAACTGCAGTCAATTGACTCTTAAAATGTTCAGCTCAGCAAATGCAAGCAAAAAGTGCAAGCTCCCAAACAAGCCATGCCTGTTTGATCTTGTGCAGATGTGCCAGCAATCATTTCATAGTTATTTATTGGAAAAGTATGTCATCTAGCCACACGTGCATCAACACCACGTCAGTCAGATGTCTTCCGTCTACCAGTCGCTAATTTCCTATTTATACCCCTGCTCAGAGAAGGCACACCATCCCAATTTTAATACCCCTAATCTATGTAGAAGTGCTAACATGCGCAAAGGGATTAACTGCAAAATAAGGCTGTGTGTGCATGTGTCTCAAATATGCCTGCATTAGCAGGATTTCATACAACAGCTAGATGTACAAAATAATCACTTTCATGTGGAGACTCAGCATTTGGTCCCGTTTGTATAGTCACTAACTCCAAAGGTTTTCTAGTTTTAAGCTATTTTCGTTTTCAGATCATTTCTGTCATTTAATATTAAATTCTTGTCACAGAGGTGTCAAATACGTGGGAAGAAGAGCAATTACTTATTTAAAAAGATGAAAAGCAGTGTTGCTTAGCCCACAACTGCTGGTACAGACACCTTTTCCTCTTGTGTTCACCTACAAACACACATATTGCCATGTGCAGGGTTGCTTTGGAGAACTCTATCAACATTCCAATTTTTACTATCTTTACTGACACCAAGCTGGTAGTGCAGGAGACCCTGGTCTGATAGAATGGTACGCTGTGTTATTGACTTCCATTTAAAAAGTGCTGCCTGCTGCTTCCCCCCACCCACAACCATCCTTTCATAGCTGAGACCCTGCTGATCCCCATCCACCATCTACTTCCTCCAGGGGAAACCCCTGATTGCATTTCTACAGAAAACACTGGGTCAAAGGACACAGATTTGAGATGGTGCAGAGAGTGTGGATACAGTGTGGTAGGGGAGTGGGTGGGTCCTTGTTTCTAGGTCCATTTTCATTCCTCTCTGCTCTTTTTCTCTCACATTACTTCAGTTCTCTAGACTTTTCATGGTCATTTAGCAATAATGTCAACATCCACTCAGGTGTCCATCTCAAGCCACAAATCACACAAAAATGTCTTGTGATTTAATGGTAAAAAAATGTCTTGTACACAATGCAAAGGCCAAACATACTGTTTGCTACATGTTATGTAGCATATGTCAAAGAAAGACCCTCCTGTTGTCCACAGGTCAAAATGACAGTTTTAAAATTGAGGCCTTGTGTAAATTTCATCTAAGGCCAGCATGTGGCTTAAGAACTTTAATGTACACACAACTACTGAGACATTGTGGATACAAATAGTAAATGAATCATTTGGCTAAAAAGTAGAAAATCAAACATCAGCAATGAAACTGAACCAGAAATGTTTAAGTTATTTTATCATTTCCATTCATCAGTGGGTCTTGTGCTTCACAGGCCTTTAAATATTTTAATCTCTTTTACATAAGGCCTGTTGGAGTGTCTGGGATTAACAGTTTCATAGGTGCACATCCCTTTCTATAGAAATATATATAGTTTAACAGGAAACATTAGAACTGTAGTAATGCTGCATGTTTAATCCAGTTACTCGTAGAAGCCAATATTTTTTAACAAGGGAAAGCAATAGCTGCAATGTACAATTAATCACAATTAGAGCTCACATTTATTCAATTGAAATAATTAAGAAAACAAAAGGTGGCTACAGTACTGCACAAGCTCTGTGAAGGAGTATTTAAGGTTAAGTTGTAAAAACGTGACAGCTGAACATTGGTTTCATGCAACCAAAGCACACAACAAAATCTCATTGATGAAGGAAATGTTTGTCTCTGAGAGTAAAAGGCTCAAAAGGTTTTTATTGTTTTTTCTATCTCTGCAGTAAACGATGTTTTACCTTCTCATTGCTTAGAAAAAAAAGAGACAAACTCTTCAGGTATAGCAGTTGGAAGAATAGTGATTCAATTACAGGGATGATTCTAGGAATCTAAATGGCACTGTCTGATCATTGATGTGGTTTAAGTAAAAGTTGGAATAAAAATGTGAGAAGACGCTTTACATATTTGGCACTTTAAATATTAATTGGGGGAAGCAAAAATTTTAATTTTGTGTACTTTTAGTTGTCATGACTGAATATTGTCCTCATTTCAAACAACACATTCTGCCATGCCAAAGAACAAAATTGTTCATAAGATAATGACAGCATGAAAACAAATAATTTAGGAACCTTTAAACAGTGCCAGGAAAAAAGAAAGGAGAATGAAAAAGTAATGAGATAAAACAAAAAAATAATAATTAAAAGGCAAGTGAACACAAAGAACACTGACATAATCCATTTTACCCACATGTAAAAGTTACCAATAGGTAAAACCAATGCTCTGTACAGACATTTCTTTGATTTGTCAGGAGATTGTTCTAAAGATGGAACAATCACTCATCAGGCAATAAGACATGGCAGACATACACCCAGAGTGTTTAAGCCCAGCTGAGAGCCCGAGTTATTCCTGTAGTGCATTGGTGCTTAAAAGATGTCCACAAAATAATGTTATTTTATACACATTTTCTATTTACCGTATTTATTCGTGTATAATACGATCTCATGTATAATACGACCCCCCCCTATTTTTATCTTAAAAAGCATAAA